>VDFB02000002.1:209990656-210062525 GCA_007258455.2 Sequoia sempervirens | reverse complement strand
TATAAATAAATTTAAATAATTTATTTATATTTCTTCATTCATTTATCTTTTTGTATTCATTTCTTAATTAATTAAATAAACATTACGATTTATTTATATTAATTATCAATAATCTTAGTTTGAATATCTTATTCAAATAAAGATTAAAATATTATTCTTCTTCTAAATATCATTTACAATTGAAAATTCCAAAATATTTAATTATTTCCTCTAATCCAATTTAGATATTCATTCTTAAAATCATTTCAAAATTCCTCTAATTCGATTCAAAAATCTATTCATAATTAAATATTTCCAAAAAATATTTAATTAAATCTTTTAAATATTTCAAATTCTTCTAAAGTCACATCATAATTAAATATTACAAAATATTTAATTAAATCTTCCATAGTTTTCAAAAATCAAAAATCAAATGCAATAAATTAAATAAATTTATTTTAATTTATTTAATTTGGGATTTATCTTCAACTCCCGGGAAGCAAACGGTTGAAACAGAAAATTAAATTTCTCTGTTTCTGTGTAGGTTTGTTCCCGTGGGTTGAAGACATGAATCCATCCTTCTCTCCAACCTCTCAACCTCCCCCATTTTCTTCTCAACCTCTCCATCTCTCACCATTCAAACTTACCAGACAATTTTACAGCCGTAGATTCTTGCCAGCCGGGATGGAGCCTGCAAAAATCTATAAATATAGCTGCCGGGAGCTCCAAATCATATAGAAGTTTAAGAAAGTAAACTATAGGCAAATCTCATAGCATCCATAGCATTCATAGAGTACTTTCATAGCAATAGATAGCATAGAATCATAGCAACAACAATAGAATCATGATACATTTCATTCACAGCCCCTGTGCATAATCACAGCCCCTGTCCATATCTGTATCATCAATCTCATCCTCATCAGCATATAGAATAGTAAAGCATTCTCATTTGCATACTCGTTCTACAAGTTGCCATTTGAAGGAAGCCTAGCTTACATAATTTGAGAGCATTAGCTTCAAAAGAATCATTGTAGATAGAGAAAATGGGACGGCTCTGAAGAATACTAGTTTGCTTAATTTTAGTTAGTTTTCTTTAGATTAATGTTTCATTTGGTGTTTTTGTTTTCAATTAGATTAACATAGATAAACATAACACAGAAGGCAGTCTTCTCTATTTCCTGCTCACGGACCCTAATCTGATGATACCCCGACCATAAATCAATTTTTGTGAAGTAACATGCTCCATGGAGCTCATCAATAAGCTCATCAATACGCGGTATCAGATACCTATTTTTGATCATCCTCTTGTTCAGGACTCTATAGTCGATACACATGCGTAATGTTCCATCCTTCTTCTTAACCAACACAACTGAAGAGGCAAATGGTGACTTGATAGGCCGAATGTGAGCCATAGCAAGTAGCTCCTTGATCATTTTCTTGATCTCATCCTTCAGCCATTTAGGATGTCTATATGGTGTAATTATAACGGGCTTAGCGCCCTCCTCAAGCTCAATAATATGCTCTATGCCCCTGTCTGGAGGTCTCCCTGGTGGAATATCACTGAACACCTTGTCATGCTTGACTCTCAACTGCTGAATGTCCGGATGATATTCTGTCTTTTGTTGTCCCTCTTGTATAGGTGCTAAAGTGCACTTAGCAACCCACTCTACCATGTCGTGATGCATGAGCCTCTCCATCCGATGAAAAGAAATTGTTTTGATGTTGCTGTCCCGTATTGCTTTTAGTATGTGAGTCTTCCCATCAACATCAAAACGGATCTCCATGTCCTTGAGACGAAGAGTGACTTCCTCCAATGAATGAAGCCACTTCATTCCCAAGACCAAATCAATGTCTCCCATGTTAACTACATAGTAATCAGCCTTGAACTCATAATTGTTCAGGCGTAAAGGGAGATCCTTTATCATGCGTTCACACCTCAAAGTTTATCCATCGGCCACGTTGACTCTAATGCCCTCGAACTCCTCAGTAATGAGTTCGCGTTTCTCAACGAACCTAGCATCTATGAAATTATGTGTGGCTCCTGTATCAAGTAGGGTAATGACCCTCTGTCCTGCCAACACACCACAAATCCTGAATGAGCCCTCCTATTGTATGCTAGATAAGCGTGCCTCCTATACCTGAAGCTCTGGCCCTGTCTCTGCTCTAGGCTCTGAAACCTCTGACTCTGAATCCTCAGAACTCTTCTGCTGTTGGGAATTTTCTAATTCTGAGTCCTCGTAGTACGCCCACATCACTCGATTTGCCTTGCCCTTAGGTCTTAGAGGACAATCATGATTGGCGTCATAGGGTCCTTTGCAGTAGAAGCAAAGCTTCTTCCTACATAGGTCATTAAGGGCCTCTCGATCCAAAGGTGGAGCTGCTGATTTACCTTTTGAATCATTCTTAAAGTCTAATTTTTCTTTGTTAAAATCAGATTTGTCCCTATTTTTGTTAAAGCCCTTGTTATCCCTGAATGAAGAATTACCTCTGGAGTTAAACCTACTAGATGGTGCTGCCAGCTCCATGCTTCATGCTTTCTTCATCACCTCCTGTAATGAAGGAGGATCAAAGGCTTTGATCCAGCCTCTCAGTGGCTCTGTCAAACCCTCCATGAAGAGTACTACCAATCTCCTCTCAGAAATGTTCGGAACCATGACTGATAACTTCTGAAAGTCACCAATGTAGGACTTCAAACTTCCACTCTGTCTCAACTGAGCTAAGTCTCTAAAGTAGGATTTTGGATCCTTCCTGTCAAATCGCTCAACCAATCTGTCTACGAACTCCTAGTATGAAGTGATCCTATCATGCTGTAACGTAACCATGCCGTGGTGCCACCAGTCATAAGCCACTCCTTTGAGATGCAGTGTAGCATATCTGATAGCATCTCTCTCAGCCATCGGGCACAATGTGAGGAAGGTATCTAACTTGCTAATCCATTCCTAGACTGTCACCTTGCCACTACCATCAAACATCGCTAAGTTAAGCATGTTTGTTGCATGTTTTAGGTCATTGTTCTACTGTCTAGGTCTCCAATCCTATCGACCTCTATGATGCTCTCACCTTTGAGTAATAAAATGGTCAAAAGTGATCCACTCTCTGACCTCAGGTGGTACCAACTCCCACTCCTTGTTCGCTGCCATAAGTGTATCAGTGAACAACTCCTCGTGCTCCTCACCTGCCATGACCTCCTTGGCCTCCTATCTCACAAAAGTTGGCCTGGTAGGCCTATCTGCTATTCGTGAGGCTATCCTAGGTGCCCTGCGAGATCCTGCTTCACTCCTCTCATCGTCACATCGTGGTGACGGTCTCCTCGGAGTACCCAATCTCTGAAGTGCCACTGTCAACTGCTGCAATACATCATTCGACTGTCGTTGACCTATGCGTAAATCTCTGAGTGCATGCAAAACCTCTGCATCATCCTGATCTCTAGGGTTTGGAGGAATCTCTGCCTTAAGATTATCTGTTCTGTCATTCCTGTCAGCCATGTTTCCTGGCTACCTGCTCAAACTCTGTTGCCCGTCAATTAGAGCACGTCTACGTGTGTAATACCTATGAGACCCAAACTGTTCTGGCTGCATAAGACTACTAAACACTTAGGATGGCAGGATTTAGCTCTGATACCACTGTAGAAACCCTTGTTTCCCCATTTTCTCTGTATCTGACTATTTTTATGATTTTCTGAAGGTTTTGGTTTTTTTGACTATTTTTGTGGTTTTTGCATAAAATATGAAAGATGGCTATTTTGATAATAACTGATATAAAATCTAAATAAAATGCTAAACTGCCAATATAGATAGGAAATACAAGTTCTTATTAAAGGTGAATCTTTTATTGTTTAGATAGAATCAATACAATAAAGATCTGGTAGCATGCAATAAGGAAATAGCAATATTATATTGAAAGAACCTGGTAATCAGCAATTGGAGATAATTGGTACGGCTGCAGTATAACTTCTTTCTCCTTCCTTTTAATGTTTGTAGAATGATCTAGACACCTAGGTGCCAAGATTGGTGAAGTCTGCCTGCCACAAGAATAGGCGATTTGACCAAGGTTAAAAACACGCCCCTTTTAGTGCTTGTACGGCCTACTGCAAGGTACGACTGTGTCAAAAATAGCAAGTATAAAGGTACGACTTCTTTGAAATTAGTGCCAAACCCTTAAGTATGATGCGCCTTGATGAGCAACTGCCTTCTGAATGAAAACCCTGACAAAAAATCTGAAGTTTGAATCACTATGAAGCTCTATAATTTCTTCTAAATAAAGAAATCTCTCAACTGGCAATAGATCAGGTGATATCTCACACCCTCTGAACTACTTTCAATGGAAATGGCTCATTCCCCAATGAATTCGAGACTGAAACCCTAAAGCTTCTTGCTCAGACCAAACTTGATCAATTTCAATAACTCAATAATCACATAATGGCTCGAATCCCATGGCAAATGCACTATATCCCTCAAAAGTGCGAATTCCTTAAAGATAGGGAATTTTAAATAATTCGACCTCTTCTTTTAATTTCTTTCAATAGTCTTAGCTCAAATATTAAATTATAAATTTAATCTTCAAATGGCCCCTTTCTGATGATGGGCGACCCCTTTATCAAAATCACCTAAGTTATAATAAAATATTATAACTTTATATTATAATCTCCAATTAATTAATATTTAATTAATTCAATTAAATATTAATAACTCTCTTATTATTCATCCGATGCCTGATTCGTCTGAAGCTGATGAACACTAAAGTGATTCTGAACCCTAACAATCCATACTGCTAAAAATAGCAGGGGTCCCATGCTGACTGCCAATAACTACTAAAAATAGCAACTTATGCAAGAAGTGTCTAATCGAGCCCGAATGAAAGCCAACTGATCAACAACTACCAACTGAAGCTGAGCCAAGCTCCAACATGACCCTCTATCCAGTCTATCAGCCTACGAGGGTCGCATGATAGGCTAATCCTGTGCTCGGAAAGATGTCAACGAGAAGGGGACATGACATTTTGGTTGTTATTATTGTGTTCAAGTTTGTTTGTTCGGCTAGAAGTGGATCGGGAATCATGACTTGAAACCGAGTTATGATATTCACACAAAGTCATGCATAGATGTATGAACAAAGGGAATTTCATTATTGTTAACTTGTCCTAAAGGTTTCTATGTAAATTCTCAATGAACATTTTCTATAGATGTGCATCAGGAATCTTAACATTGATTTGAGAATACACAAATTGATATCATGAAATAAAATCAGTAATCATTTCATCTATTTTTTGTCTACATCACATGAGATCAGCGATAGCTTTCTTAGGTTGCATACGAACTTGGAAGTTTCTTATGAAGCCATCACTAACTCATTAAAGGAGCAGATGGAATGATTAGGAAAAATTGAAAACCATTCTAAAGCACTATCTTTTAAAGTCCTAGGAAAGAGCTTGGCCAAAATCCTCTCATCGAGGACAAAGTCACTACACAAGACTATGAAGGCATTAACATGGTTAACAGGATCTCCTTTACCTCCATATTTCTCAAATCGAGGTATTTATATCCCTTGTGACAATGGGGTACACAAAATCTCTAAGGATAACATACTACTATAGACATGATATGTTATAGGAGTAGAATGACCTTGACTAATGGTGGAAATTTGATGTTGCATGGATGATAATGTGTTAAGGAGTTGGGTAATAATAGGATCATGGTATGTAGGTTGTGATGGAAGGGAAAAGTGTGAGGGAGTATAAGGAATGGTAGGTGGACTGAAGGGAATGGTAGGAGATGAAGTGAAAGGAATGGTAGGAGGTGTAAAGGTGGTTGAAGGGATTTGGGATGCCACAAGGGAGGAAGGAATGCTAGATGGAATTGTGAAAGGAGTCACATAACTAACCTGTTGTAAAGTAGTAGTGACTTTTGGTGGGATATAGGTTGGAATAGATGTAATGGTTGAAGGGGGAGGTACTTGAGATCCTCCTTGATTAACATGAGGGATTGTAGATTGATTATTAGGAGGAGCATGCTTATTAAAAATCTCGGTAATCTTTCTTAGGATAGTCAAATCATCATCATGTTCAAGTAACTGATGAAGGTTATCCATTGCGGGTATATTAGTTTTAGAAACATTCTCAAGAGTCAAGTCATGTTGTAAGTGTGTGAATTCTTTATGAATGTTTATCCTATCTTGAGATTTGTTTTGAGTTTCATCTTGGATTGGGTAAAAGGGTGAAGGCATAGTAGTATTGTTATTGCCTAATCCTCCATTGTCCATAATGAAAGTGCTATTGTGGGAGGCCATGAGTCTAGAACTTCTTCTCACCAAATTATTATCAATGGAATACCAAACACTCATACATACCAAACACTCATACAAGTACTATGGAGGGGAAAGGTGACTTAAATTCAAGACAATCTAAAGTGTATAAATGCTTAAGAACTAAACTACTACTTACTATAACATAATGAAAATTACAGAAAATAGAATGCAGGAAAGGTGCCAGAAAATACATAAAACAAATGCTAAAAAACCAAAAAAGGATTGATTCACCCTAGTTGGCAAATGAGTCCAACTATAAATTTTTTTTTGTGAATTTTAGGAAGTTTAAATGAATGCAATGAAAAAATAGAATGCAATTAACAATAGAGAATGCAAAATGTGTTAATTTTTCAATTTATATGATATGCAATAATGAAATCTAAGTGATCTTTCACTAATACAAACAAAAGAACTTCTAAAATGTAAAAAAATCAATACCCTAATTGAATTGCAATGCAAAGTGAACTTTAGGATACAAATCTAATGAAAATTGAAAGTGAAAAGTGCTCAAAAGTCAGGTTCACCAAAATGAACTGGGGTGTTTTGGCACTCAAGGATCCCTCTTACACTTTCAGGGTTTTTCACTTAAAAGGAGAGATTGGGGCTAAAAACCTCACAAGTTCATTCAAATGTGTAATGTGTAGTGATGTAGTGCCTAAAAAATCCTAAATAAATGAAATAGATGACTTGAAACTAAACTAAATGAATACAAAACTAGGATTTATGCAATGCTAGAAAACACACTGTGATATGCAAATAACATGAAAATTGAAGAAATTATGCAAAACAAAAAGTACTAAGTTGAATCTGAGTGCACCTGGACTTGAACTGAAGTTGTTGAAGTGTCTAGAAGGTAAATTGAAGTTACACAAAAGTCACTGAGGGACTCATTCACCAAGGGAGGAGAATCAGTCCACTTACAAGTGAATTATATTAGAAACTGGTTTTTGTCTATCAAGATCCTGGATTTGAAAAAACCTTGTTTTTGATGTCAAGGTGGACTTATTCACCAAGGGTAGCAAATCAGTCCAATCCTAGATTTTGGAAAGTACAATCAACAACTCTGCAACATCAGATCTATCAAAGCTTGACTATTGGGTTGCCGAGGTCATATTTTGCAGAAAATAGACAAAAAGTATTGAAAAGAGGAGAAAAGATGATATAATTTCTTGAAGAGCTCAATTGACTTGATTCCACTTTTCAACAACTTTTAGACCTGTTAAATCTACAAAATAACACATACAAAAAGGGGAAAATGTTGGAGGGCTAGCAAATAGGGGTTTCCCTTGGTCAAACCCCACTTTTGTACTGAAACCCAATGAAAATATATGAAATACAAGGGAAAGGATAAATTAATAACATAAAGTACTACAACTTACCACAAAACCCTTGAAGGTGCAATTCTGAATCAATTCCAATGGTTGCTCCAAGATGCTTCAATGATTGCTTAATGATCTATTGCAAAATACTTGACAAAGTGCTATGATAAATGCTTGAATGCTTAGAGATGCTTGATGGATGTTGGATGTATTATTAGATTCTAGATGGATGTAAAATGAGGTGAAATTAGCTTATTTATATAATTCATGTGTCTTAGTACCTGCGTATACATCATCACTGGCTGACATCAAGTGTAAATTTGATTAAATCGTGAAATAAATTTGAAATTATTTTGAATTTTGTGTCAAGATGGACTCATTCACCACCCACGGTGAATGGGTCCCACTTTGAAGGTGTATCAAGGTGTTGGGAGTTAAATTCTATTTAATGTAGTGTGTTGGGGTATCATTCAAAAATACACTTAAATAAAACTTATGAGTACATAAGGAGGTCCAACAAGACATTAAAAAAGTGTAAATAAAGGGGATATGCCTACAAAAGCGTGAATCTTGATTACAAGACTTAACAACACTTTAAAATAGGACTTGTTGATGTGTCAAATGATGATTTTTAGGTGAATTGGATTAATTAGAGTCTAGAATAATGTAGAAATGCCTTGCAACACTTTACAACACATTCACAAGACTTTAATATTTAATATTAGCATTTAAAATAAGTATGTTCAAGCCATGTTGCAATATAAAATTAAGAAAAAACATGTAAAAAATGATGAAACAAGACCTAAAATGCAATGAAAATGACAAGAAGCCATTTTTTTACAACACAAGGGGTTGTGGGAACAACTTACTTCAAGGTCTGAAAATGGGTTGGAAATAGAGAAGGAGATAGTTTTGGTCACTAATGGTGATCCTCATAATGCTTGACCAACATTGGGTACAAGTTGGATGGGAGATATGGTTCATTTCCTATATATTGGTGGGTGACCACAAGGTTTAGACATGGCCAAAATGTGGTATTACTGAGATGCATTGATAATGATCAGACTGATAATGTTCTTCATGAGTTCCATGATGGAACAATTGGGGGACATTTTTCCCCAAGAACCATAGCTTGGAAACTAATGAGAGATGGCTACTATTGGCCAAGCCTTTTTAAGGATGCCCATGCTTGGGCCAAAAAATGTGTCAAATGTGCCTTATTTATAGATAAAGATAGGCTTCCAGCTGAGCCTCTACAAACTATTGAAGTAGAACAACCTTTTTTGAGGTGGGGTATTTATTTTATTGGTGATATCAACCCACCTTCTAGTGCAAGTCATAGATGGGTCCTTAGTGAAACTGACTATTTTACAAGATGGACTGAAGTTGTGGATTTGAAAGAAGCCAATGAAAGTGTTGTGTTAAATTTTTATGATGATTTGGTAACTGGATTTGGAGTACCCGAGTCAATTATTTTAGACAATGCCTTAGCCTTTATTGGATTGAGAGTAAGTGATTGGGCTTTCACGAATGGTATTCACTTGAATACATCATCAAACTATTACCATCAAGGTAATTGTTTGGCAGAGTCAATGAATAAGAACTTGATTAGAATTATCAAAAGGATTTTGGAAGATATCTAGAAAACTTGGCAAACCAAGTTGAAATCTTCCTTGTGGGCAGATAGAATAACTCCAAAAAGATCCATTGGAAACTCCCCTTATATGTTGGTGTATGGTAAAGAGGAAAGACTGCCTTTATTTGTTGACCTTCCTACTCTTGATATTATGAACCAGCTTGAGATGTTTGAGGAGGAGGATCCAATGGCTATCAGATATGCATAGCTCATGGAACTAGAAGAAAAAATGGATAAAGCCACAAAAATAATGGAATTGCATCAAACTCCAAACAAAGATAGTTTTTGACAAGAAAGCAACACCTAGGGTGTTTAAGAGGGAGATGTTGTGCTTAAGTAGGCTGAATTAAAAAGAAAGCTAGGAAAGCACACTAGGTTTGAAACTATGTGGAGTGGATCGTTTGTCATTATTGAGTGCAAGTAGCACAATGCTTTTCAATTTTCAAAAATGGATGGAGAAGTTCATCCTATCCTAGTCAATGGGGTACACCTCAAACTCTATTTTGAGGTATGATCTACCTTATACATGTTATTTTAGGAGTTTTTGTTTCAATAAGTGCTTCTACACATTAGTTTAAATGCAATTTTTCAGTTCCTATAAGTGTTGTTTTGCATAGTTAGTTTCCTTTGAGTGTTTCAGTGTGTTCAATATGATTTTCAAGGTATCATGCACTAGACTGATGAGTTGCAATAATGTACAAGATTTGTTTCCAAGTTTTTTCAAGTTTCCTATTAACTCTATGATTTATGAGTTGATGCTAAAAGTTAGCAAGGTAACAATGCTTTGTGGGAAACTCAGTTTATGGGACCTATTGTGCTAAACTAAGTGACCTCAGGATTTTAAAAAGTAATCTTCTTCTATAATGGGGGGCTTGTAAAGGGAAAAGGAAACATTCATAGAAATAAAATTCTAATCTAAGGTAATGCACCAAGACTTAAGTAATAGGCATGATAAATCATAGATCTAAGGGCTCGATTAGTAATGTGTGATGTCCCAGAAAGGCAGAAACTAAAGATTAATGTGTAAAAAATACATTTATTGACATAAGATAACTTTGCATACATTTTAAAAATAAGAAGAGTCACAAGACATGATCTAAACCAACAAATTTGCATTCAAATTTATAGAAGTTGTGTAGAACAAATCATCCAAATAATAACAACACAGTTTAAAGTTAATCAAATATCATAAGATGAATAGAAATGTTGAATAATTTGCAAAGTCTGTGAGTCTTTACAATAATTAGAAATAAATAATAGAGGCCTAGTGTCTTTCCTAAAACCAGTGTTCTTCTAAAAATTTGGAACCTCTTCCTCCAAAACAGAGAGGAGTATATATAGTTGATGCTCCCGCTGCCCTAGCGAGAAATAACAAAAAAGATTCAAAAATCCCCAGTAATGATGTAGAATCAAGTATTCCTCCTAGCCATTGCAACAAAAAATATTTGACCCCAAGCATCTGGTCACTTCAAGCTTAGGTGCATCCTTTGCAAATGATGACGGTGGTCCTAGCAAAATGGTGCAGGAAAGTGTCATTACCCTGTAGAGAAAAATTAGATGGGACACATGGCAGCTAGTCATAGTGTTTGGCTCACTTTATTCATCACCCAAATACAATACCCATCAAAGAGACACATGGTAGCATAGTGCAACCCGTGTGAGTCCTTACCTTTCACCATTAAAAGCTTGTGCTAAGGTGATACATGGCATGCGACAGAGCCCGACTTAAAAGTGAAAGGAAGTGGTTATCGATTGTGCATAGTGATGACACATGGCAACATAGTGGGTCCACTTTGAAATGTGAAGGAAAGAAAAACATCAGGGAGCATAGAGTAGAAACGTGGCAGAGGCAACGATGTTTGAAAAAAAAAGGGCCAAGTGATTCATTTGCGATGTGCAAGCTGATACTTAACCAAAAATACCCGAAGGGAGCTTGTTGAATATTTATTCATAGTTTTTGGCAACTACTAGGTGAATTTTGCTCGTAGAACAGAGAAACCAAAATTTATCTAGTTGTAGACTAGAGCGCCATCCATTGGGCGATGAAGTTGGAGCTTGGAAAGGGCCACCTGCACAGGTGGCCAATCATCTTTGGATGGTTTTGCTATGTTGCAAAAATTGTCCTATGCCCCACCCAAGTCGAGTGCTTCCTTATAAGGAAGTGTATCAAGTAAACCGGTCCTTGCCCCGCAATGAAAAATTAGTTGTGCAAGACGATGAATAATCCCCTCACTTTCTATTATGGTGGGAGGATGGCTAAAAATATGGAAAGCATCTAGATTTTGTTCCTTCTCCTCTATTCTTTTAGCAATCTACTCAATGATGGCAATAGAGCCATCCTCAAGAAATAGGGATGACAGACCCATCTCACTCAACCTAGAGAAATTCTCCCACATGTCATCCATTGTCTACTTCATAGTAGCTATGACCTCTTTAGTACATTGCAAGGCCAAGTGGAAATGAATAATTTTTTTTTCCATTTGGGTTGTAGCATCTCGGTCTTCAATCCCTTCCTTGGTGAGGTCTTCATCAGAGACTAAATATAGCTTGGTGAGTAGATTCTTTACTTCCGGAACCCTTTTTGAGATAAACAGTGGGAATTTCTTGATTATACTATGAACCTCTTGGCTTAGTTTTGCTACTTTCAAAATAAACTAGAGAATGGGCTGAAGTGTTAGACCAAAGGTCTTAACCTTTTCCCAATATGAAACATACAACTGCCAAGCCAATGTAATAAGATTTGAGTGCGTAGACGAGGCCAGGAGAGAGATCTTTAGAGAGGCGATCTCTGCATCCTTTGAGTTAATGATCTTATTCAATTATACACATTTTCTTCTTGCAGGCACCAGTTGCTCCCCAGAGCTACTCATTTCTTTATACCAATTCTCCTTGGCTTGGGAGTGGTTCACCAATTCTTTGTTAAGAGAGGACTTTGTCTCCTAGAGCTCTTTTTCTAACTAAGTTACGACCCTCAAATTCGGTATTCTTCTCCTATATCTTTTGCTCATATTGAGCCAATTGATATTCTAGCACCTCATTCTTTTTTGCCATCCCTTGATCATATTTAATGTGCTGCCACTCAAACTCTTCATTCCTCAGTTGCATATTCCACTCCACCAAAGTCAATTGGCTCTGGTATTCTTAGTTTTTAGCCTGCAGCTCATTAACCACAGTGAGGTCGATGGTCTAAACCTTCACAAGCTCCTCCCAAAGTATATTCTTCTCCTCCTCTACTATCAACACTCTCTTTGTCAAACACGCAACATCTGCTTCTAGAGATTTCTCCCTTTTCTCCAAGAAACTAGCCTTTTCCTTTAAATATTTGAGTTTTTCATCCATTTTCTTCAACTAGTGGCCAGTTTTAAGGAAATCAGAGGTGACCACCCATTGTGCTTCCTCCATGAGCTCAACCTTATCCTATGAATGATTTGATTTCATGTTGAGTCCTATGACATACATCTCATAATATGCTAGATGCATCTCTCTTTGTTGATTGACCACTGTCAGGTACATGATTGCAAATTTTAGTGTTCATTGAGTCTCATCATAGAAAGTGTGCATCCTTGGCTTTGAGATTTTGAATTCTACTGGCTTGTACCTCCTTTGTAGAGTCAATCTATGCAATGAAATGGGCTGGGGATGAGACTAGTCCACCTATGAAAGGAGAACCAAGAGGTAGGCCATATGTTTAGGTAGGTTTGATAGGCCCAGGAATTTTCTTCTTTTGGAGGGTGACGGTCTGTGGGGAAAAAGGAGGCACATTCCATAGCTTGGTTGGAGAACCAATGAAGGGCTTATCATTTTACAAGGTTCTATTGGTGAACTAGCCGGAAGAGTCATGGGTTGCAGTAGCAAGGGAGTAGTCAGTGTAGAGTCTACTTGCTATGAGAGAAGGGGAGGATCTATGTCAATAGTAGCAGTAGGGATGCCAATGGTGGGTAAGCCTTCAAAAATTGAGACAAAGAAGGACAAAGAAACAACAGTTGGTGTAAGGGTTCACAGAGGAGTAAAGGCGAATGGGTTTTCCAATGAGAACTGGGAGAAACCTCCAGCAATCATTGCATCAAAGGTTAGAAAAGAAGGTCCAACAATCATCATAGGGGGTGTAGTGGAAGTAGTGGAGGATAGCAAAGACTGAGAAGCAAGAGAAGAAGGAGAAATAATTACATGTTGACTAGTCTATGGCAGCTCTTGGTTCGCTTCGGGATCCTAGCTAGCTTCTATGGGCACCTGGCTAGCAACGGGTTCTTGTGAACCCTCTTTGACACTAGTTTCTGTATGTTGCCACTTTGTTGGTGGGGTTTCTCCAACCTCAACAGTCTCTGTTAGCTGCTTCTATAACACTCTTGTCAATTTAGCAACCTAGGTGAGTATTTGTGAGGCCTGTGACATTGAACCACACATTTGTAGCTACGGCTTCCCTACAGATCTTTTCTCTTGCAGAGCAGAGGATGTGGAAGTCCCTACTTCTTCTTCTTATTTTTCTTTAGATCCACCTTCCAGGTCATTACCTTTACTAGTGCTTGAGTCAGAGGTTGTGTGCTCATCATCCTACCATTTTTCAAATACTTCATCATGCAACCTTCCATAGGGGGATTCAAGCTATCATGTTTCTTGGAATATATCCAAAAATCCCTCATTTTCTTGTGAGTCCATGCTTCCTCATGTTGTAACTTGTTGTACATGGTGCTTCCCATCTAGAAACTCTCCTTAGCTTCTGCCACAATGAAGTAAAATTTATGCCATGGCTCTCTATGATCCTATGTGGGAATTCCTGCCAGCTCAACATAGAACTCATCTTTATCTTCCCACAGATTGCATCTCTTTTCCGAGTAGGGTCAAGAAGTGTGAGTAACCCTCATGTGAAGATGGGGAAGATCATTGAAAGTATTATACTCCCATTTATCACATATTAAAACCAACCCTAAATGAGTCAGCTTATCCTACAATAGTGGGTGCGATTGTTTCTTTTCCAGGTCCACCATTTTGAAACCCTTCAGATAGGTGAAGAATCCTTTCCTCTTGACACTTTTGTTGCTGCAAAAGGTAAAATCGATGATGCATACCCACCGATACATTTCAAGTGTGAGCACCCTATTTGTGACACAAGCTGAGAGTCAGAAAGGTTGATTAGTGAACCCTCAAATCTAGAGGATTGTGAAATCCATGCCAAAGAACTAGTCACAAGCGAGAGTGAAACTTTGCATATATCTAGTTTGATCTATGTTGAGCAGGACCATGTTGTCTTCTCCTTGTAAATCTTGCAAAATAAGAGTTAAAAGGTAATCCAAAAATGCATATTAGTCAAATGTTATAGAGAGGAGAGGTGTCCATGTGGATACCGGCCTTCTTCTACGCTTTTCATAAAAATTAGACAACTCCATATACTTAATGAAGAAATCAAAGTTTTGATGCAAAAACATATGAGCTAGAAAAGAGAGGAACTTGAACTTCCCTTCTTCTGGGTAATTCTCTATTTGACTTATCATTTCCCCCACGAGGAATTCTACAAAATCATACCAGAAGAAATTGTGCTACCTGTGAAATTGGAAACCCAACCCTAATGAAAATAAATGCACCATCTCATCAGATTTTAGGTGGCAAAAAAATGCTAGCATTGAAAAGGAATCCTTTAGTTTTTCAACAAATGAACAGTGTGGCACTGGGATATTTGGTAGCTTGGTGCCTGTTATTCTCTTCTTTCCAATCTCCTCAATTATGAACTCTAGACTCTTGTTCATTCCATTCCATGTGCTTTCTCCTTTAGCAGAAGTGAATGAATCAATTTCCTTGCTTCTGGTGGTTGGGTCTAGGATACATAGCATGTGCCAGATAGCCTGTGGGCTGATATTAACCATTAAGGTTCAACCCTCAATGTTGTGGGTTCTTAGGTTATAACATTGAATGGACACATCAACCAACTCTAGGCAATAGTGTACCAATGGGACCATGCACTATGGAAGCCCGTTGTAGCATAATTTTTTTGCAATTGACATTGGTTTCCTGGCTACCTTCATCCTTACACAGAACCCTTCTTTCAAAGACTTGGTATTTTTCACTAGGTGTGGGTCATGAATATTGTCCCATTCGTCATTGACCCAAACCTAGTTTCTGTAATTTTTGGAATTTTCTAGTTCTATGGTATTTTCCTATCTTGGCTTCTCTAGTATACCAAATGTAGTATATGAAATATCCTCATAGACGTTAACAAATTTTGACAATCGTATAGCCATAAGAAAGGGTTGCTTGACTTCCTTGTGAGTTTCCTACTATGAACTCTTTGCCATTTTCTATGATGAAAACCCTTGTTATGCTGAATTCTCTACAAATTTATCCTTAGCTTTGGATATGCAAAAACCTTTCTTCACTTGGCCAAGCATATCACAAAAGACTTTTAAGCATTGAAATTTTTGCATGTGATAATTTAGCTATTTTTCCTCAAGGTGGTAGAAGAAAGTGGGTTTCCACATTTAATTTGGGATGTACCACCAACTCTTCGACTTGTGCAAAAATGAATCACTTGCCATTTTGAATTGACAAAAATTCATAATTGCATTTGGTAACCATGTGATATGATGCGATTTCCTTGGAACTTGGGCCGATGATTTTTTTTTAGCATAGAATTAGTATGTATTGGAAATTAATGTCTTGAATGAAATGATTAAGCCAAAAAAAATGATCAATGCCTGAAAAGATATGAATCTTGCCTTGGGTTCTGGGAAATTCCTGAGATGACACAACATCTTCTGGACCATGCAGCTCACTATTGATGAGTGCCACCATTTTAAGTTAATTAATTAGCTCTTATTAAATCTACACGTATTGAATTGTACTTAGTAGATGTAACCCGTCAGGAAATTCGAGCAAGCTTAGGCACACTTTTGAAGTTGACACTTGGTTATCATCATATTTTTGAGAAGTTGATTAGCATGCCTTTCCTCATTTTTTATATAAATAGACATCTAAGAAGTGAGAAAATCACACTTATTATTTGAGAAAATTTTAGTAATAGGTCATTAGATTAGTATTTGGCTTTAGTATCGGCGAGGTTTTTTCATAGGCTAGGTTGTAGGAAGGTTTCAGAAGTAGTTAGCAGGTAATAGTAGTGTGTTGACACCATGAATACTCCCATTAGGCTAGTATCACATAAGTCACATATTGCTTTCCTTTGTGAGATTTCTACTAGGAATTTGAATAGAATGGTGAAGAACAAACATTCCCTGGCTCTGATAGCCATGAAGCGGGTTCTAGGCTGGGATTGTCTGGAGTACGAGGACAAGTATCGGGTCAATACGGACATATGCTCATACTTCATTGCATCCATGTCAGATATTGGCATCCCTAGGCCACTGGTATTGAAATTGGTCAAAAAATTCTTCCCTCAGAAGTACTTGAATGGTCTCGGTGAGGTCGTTGCTCACACTGCATACTGGATAGGCCTGCGCATGGCTAGTGACCTCAAGCACTATATTGAAGAGGAAACGATGGTACCATGGATGTCATTTCTCAGTGGATTCTACCTCTAGACACATGATGAGCACCAATGAAGGGCTACCCAAGCCTTGCACTTTCTTTGCCGCATCTACAATGTAGTGTCGTTCTACAATATCGACTAGTACACTGACTTTAGGAACCTGTTGTTCCCTCCACCGATGGTCGTTGTTCCTGCTAATGTCACTTCTGCTACTGGTGTGCCTACTAATGAAGACATAGTAGATGCTATCATTGATGAATCCATTGCTACTACTCATGCTATTGGATACGAATGCCTCCATTCCTATTTTTTGACTTCAAGAACATGATACCCATTTTCTAGTATTTGTATATACGCCTAAAAAAGGCCATACATATAGCATATATAAAAATAAAACAACATATATTTATATGCCTTTTGAATTATCGATCTCAAGCCATTTTTTCCATGTAAACATAAAAGCATATATAATGAAATATAACTTTATAAGAAATCCTCGGCTCTTTTTGCTATTGGCATTCTGTAATATAAGTTTCTTTTCTTTTCAACATATATAGTTGATTTCTTTTGCATGTGGGTATTATTTTCTTAAAGACCTTGGTAAAAAATTTATTGCCCTATTCTCTGGAATGATGGGTTACTTCCCCGCTGAAGCATGAACCAATTTTAAAAAGACCGGCCAACATAACAAAAAGGAAAGAAAAATAAAAACATTATTAACATATGTACATCAGTAAAACCTGCAACTTAATGGAATAGTTTAATATGCATCTCATTGACCAAGATTCCCAAGGCTTCCTATTCCATGTTTTCCAATTCAAAAAAATTATGCTCATTGTTCTTAATTATTTTAAATGGGTGCTCCCAAAGGCTATTGAATTTTTCGTTTTGACCTAGCTTTGCATCCCTTTCATTGAATTTCAACACTAAGTCTCCACACTTTAGGCCTTGGTTAGATGCCTTTTTGTCAAACCATCACTTAACCATCTACTAGAGGTTTTTCATGGCTATTAGGGACTTCTCCCTTTTTTCTTGCACTTCTAATAATTCAGCTAGCCAAACCTCCATGGCACCATTTTTTTCTATCTTGAGGGATTTTAGCAATTGGAGCACTGGCATCTCCATGGATATAGGAAATAGTGCCTCTTTTCGCACACTAGCTCATAAGGAAAAGTATTAAGGACTTGCTTAGGAGTTATACACTCCACCCAAAGTGGTGCTCGAAGGTTTTTATGCCATTCTCTCTAATGTTCTGAACCAATCCTTTTAAGGAGTCAAAACAAGTTCTTATTTGTCAACTCAACTAGGTCATTCCCCTGTGGGTAATAATTTGATGAAGTTTTAAGGAATATGCCATTTGCTAGTGCAAAGTGACATACCTTGGTGACTAGGAAAGCTTTGGCATTGTCAGAAATGATAATTTTTGGAGGGTTGAACCTTTTCACCAATCCTTCAAGAAAATCCCCTATCTTTGCCTCTGTTGCATATTTAAATGGATCGACTTCCATCCACCTTGTGAAGTAATTTTTAGCCATCACAATACACTTTTGTTAGATGTTGGAAGTAGGATTGATCATCCCAATGAAGTTTATGCCCCATTGTGTGAATGGCTTGTCTGCCACTATAGGCTTGAGAGGCATTGCAAAATTATTTCTTCTACCTATAAAGAACTAGTATTCCTTGCAAGATTTCACCAAGGAGTGTGAGTCATTGAAAAGTGTCAGCCAAAAGTAACCTGTGCACATGATCTTGATAGTGGTAGTCTTAGTAGAGAAGTGTTTTCTTGTAGTAGTAATGTATCAAAGGAGGATACCGTTGAAGTTTCATTTAAAAAGGATGTCTTCCACTAGCGCATATCCACAATTCTACAGCGGGTAGTATCTCCTCTTTTGGGGGGAAAGACCTGGTAGATACTTCCCTATTTGCATAAATCTCACTATGTCTATCAACCAACAACCTTTGGACTCTAGCTCATTTATTAGATCAAGTTCCAGCTACTCTTCTTCAATGGGCACTTCTTCATCATGTGTCAAGTATTCGCAAAATCCTCTTCCTTAGATGGTTTTAGTGGGTTTGACCTCAATGTCATATTCAAGGATCTTGGTGATCTAATTATCTCTTTTTTCTATGATTTCTCCCTCCATTATGTATTCACACACACTAGAATGTGCAACATAGACAATCACTTTATTGTAGGAGATTGGATGGCTAAACTTCTTAAGTCCCTTTACTATTGAAAAGGTCTGCCTTTCGACGAAATTATAATTCATCTCATATTCCTTCAGGGTCCAGGAGTAGAATGCCATCAAATTTTCTCCCTTTCCTTCATTGTCCTTTTGAGTTAAGATAGTAGCAATACTAGACTTGCTACCGAATACATACATTATGAAGTCCTTAGATACGTCTGGATAAACTAGTATAGGAGCTGAGGAAATAACATCCTTAACTTTCTCAAAGGCTTCTCTGGCTTCCTTTGTCCACTTAAATAATTGATCCTTTTTTAGTATCAGGGTGATTGGCGTAATTATTCCCACAAAGTTGGAAATAAATTTGCTAACAAAATTTACCTTCCCTAAGAAGGATTTGATGCCTTTCTTGTTAACTAGAAGGGGGATTTCCTTGATGGCTTTGACCCACTTGGGATCAATTGAAACTCCTTCTTTGGATACCATGTGTCCCAATAGCTTGCCTTGCGACACTCTGAATACAGATATTTTTCAATTTAGGGAGACCCCAATCTCTTGGAATTTTTGAAAAACCATTTCTAAGTGATCAAAATGACCATCCTTAGACTTAGAGAACACAATGAGATCATCCAAATAAATTAGGATAATCTTATTGATCAGCTTGTTGAAAGTGATGTCCATTGCTTGTTGAAAGGTTACCACTGCGTTGGATAAACCAAAACGCATTTTAGCATACATGAATGTTCCACACTTTGTAGTGAACATTGTTTTGTGTTGGTCCTCCTCTTTAACCTAGATTTGATTATAATCAGAGAAACCATCCAGTAGGGAAAAAAATTCCAATCCTACTACCATTTGTAGGATTGACTCCATAGAAGGCAGTGGATAATGATCCTTCAGGGATGCTTTGTTTATATCTCAGAAGTCCACACACAAGTAGATATCCCCATTCTTCTTTTGGACCAGGGCCAGGTTAGATACCCACGTGCTATACTTGATTGAAAATACAATCTACGATTGGATTAGCTTTGTTCTAGCTCTTGTGCCATTAGCGCTTCAATTTTGGGGATCATTGACCTCTACTTTTGTCAGACTGGTGAAAACTTTTGTCAGACTGGTTTTTCACCTTCCACCAATTCTATAGTGTGATGGATGATGTCAAGATCACATCCCTTCAATTCATCATAGTACCAAGCCACTACTCCATATTTTCATAGAAATTGATGAGCCTTTCTTTGTCATGATGTGGGACATCTTTCTCAACTTGAAGGTTTCTCCCTTATGCGACCTGAAGGTCTATGTAGTCACTTTTTTTAGCCACAAAATTCCTTTTATCATTCCTTAAATCATCACAATCGAAAAGGTTTTTGATAGTGACCAATCCCTTCAGAATCTTGTTAGATTTGAGTTGAATGATTTGTCCCTCATAGGCCTCGGTGACCTTCGGTTGGAGTTGATCAAAAAATTCCCCTAACTATTGGATGAACGAGGCAATGTGTTCATCACTTTCAAACACTTTCTAACTTTGATCATTATCGAGATTCGCTGGTCAGAATATCACACATACAAAGTGTTTTTTATGTATAAGGTCAGAGTTAGCATCAAATTGGGATCCAATTGTTGCCATGCGATCCGTGTTGCCATTTGTTCTTGCGGAACTGTCTAAATGTTGAAGGCTTCAAAATCGTCAACTAGTTCCTAGAATCGGTGCTAATAGGATCTCATGTGAACATTATTTACCATAGAAATTCCCCAGACTTGGTTGACCACTAGTTCAGAATCTGCAAACACCATATGTTGCTTGATGTCCATCCACTCTGCGAGGCTTAAATCTTGTACTAGTCCTTCGTATTCAGATTCATTGTTCAAACAAGTGAATTGGAAGGAGAAAGACTTAAGTATTTTTTCATTTTGTGGTGAAACCAAACATATCCCCACTCCTATGCCTACTTTTCATCTTGCTCTATCTAAGTACAATGCCCATAGCTCGGAGGTTAGAATACTTACATGTTCCTTTGTGACCTTTAGAATCTCTTTCTCCTCATCATAAAAGACATATGTACCTAGCCTAGTGGCATGGTAATTTCCAAAAGGATTTGTATCTATGAACCCATTTAGTATAGCCTCATCCATTTCACTTTAGTCTCCAATCACTTCCTCATCTTCTAGCAATTTAGCATAGTACATTTCATCGTTAGTGATGGAGGTGTGGGTGGATTCAAAGTTGATTATAGCCTCGTCTGTAACATGGTGTACATGTAGTGGTTCAGACAACTGTGGTGATGCTAGGTGATTGGTTGTAGGTGCTTCTATGTTGTGGTGTGACTGATTCACCGGTAAACCTTTTCTTAGAGCGAGTGTTATAATCAGACTAAACTTGTGGTGCCTTTGATGTTGAAGCATCATTTGCAAACACTACCTCCTCTTCTTCCATCCATGAGAAGAGTGTTTGATCAGGAGTGATTTTAGATTCTTGTTCTAGGGACATCCCTTTCATTTGTGTAGTAAGGACTACATTCTCCATTTGTGGAGAGGCATATACATAACCTTCATTGTCTGAAGTTGCACCTTGGTTGTAGTGCTCCACCACCTTTTGTTGTAAGTTGCCACGTAGATAGTTTTGGGGCATGTGCACATCACTATAGCGGAAGCACCAAGGATTAATGTCATCAACAAGGTTGTTTTTCCCCACAGTCAATTCTCTACTTGAGCTTGTTGGAGCACCTATGAGTGGAGTAGGTACCAACACTATTTGGTTGACTATATGAGCTAATGGATTAGTGTGTGGACCACCCTGGTACTAATTCTACTGGTATGAAGATTGTTAACCTTGGTAATTCTAGTAGGTAGGCTTTGGAGGCGTTGAATAGTTTCGCTTGAGGGTAGTTATGTCATTTTCCATAGTCCACAACATTTCCTTGAGATTGCTCATTTTGTCCTTAAAAGAGTTGGATGTCGAGGAAACACTTTGTGGCATTGTCGCATATGTGTACTTTGACTGGGGAGGTGTAGGCACACTAGTTGATGTGACTTCCTAGGTGGGCATCGAGATTTGGGAAATATCGGCATGATGGGCCGAGGTAGAAACTTTTTGCAATCTATCAAATGAATCTCTTCCTTACGAAAATGTTGTAAGCATCTGGCAGAGTGGTTCCTCCCAAAGACTTGATCATCGTAGAAATTTTGGGGTTGATAGACATTAGGTAGAATATGAATGCCAACTTGGGAGGTGAGTAGATAGGGACCTAGATCCTCTACAAATTTTTGTGGAATCAAGCATTGAAGTTCATCATAGCCTCTTGGGGAGCTGATTTTATGATAGATAGCTAATAGTACAGTGAGGAGCGATCCCCATCATTTGAAAATCTCTTATAGAATGAGTCTCCAAGTTCATCCCAGGTACTGATAGTGTCAACTAGAAAGGTTTGGTACAAATCTAGTGCCTTGCTTCAGAAAGAAGCTGGAAGGAGCCTTAGTGCTACATTTTGATCGGTGATTCTATGCACTAGACACACGTCTGCCACATCTTGCAGATGTTTTGCGGGCGTTCTTGAGCCATCCTCTGTAAACTTGGGTATAGCCTTCAAAGCTGAGGCCAGGATAGGATTCCATACAATGGGTGCTACTGGTGGTACTAGGGGAGTTTTTCCATCCCATGCCACATAACTCCTATTGGCACCCGACCACATGGTTAGTGGAATGGGTGGAGGAAGCAAAACTATTACCAACTGATTTGCGGCCTACACTATTCCAAGTGGTAGTACTAGCAAACTGGGGTTTTTTGTGGTTTGGGGTCGAGTTATAGGTCAAAGGCTCTTACACCTTCTTAAGCACAAATTCATTTAAGCTTTGTCCTACCAGGCATTCCAAAAAAAGAACAACTATTGATGCTAAAAGTTAGCAAGGTAATAGTGCTTTGTTGGAAACTTAGTTTATGGGGGACCTATTGTGCTAAACTAAGTGACCTCCAGATTTTAAACAAGTTGGATTCTTCTGTAATGGGGGGTTTGGAAAGGGAAAAGAAAATATACATAGAAATAAAAGTCTAATCTAAGGCAATGCACCAGGACTTAAGTAATAGTCATGATAAATCATAGATCTAAGGGCCTGATCAGTAATTTGTGATGTCGTAGAAAGGTAGAAAGTAAAGATTAAAGTATAGACAATTCATTTATTGACATAAAATAACTTTTCATAAATTTTACTAACAAGAAGAGCCACAAGATATGATCTAAACTAGCAAATTTGCATTCAAATTTATAGAAGTTATGTAGAATAAATCATCCAAACAATAACAACATAGTTTAAAGTTAATCAAATATCATAAGATGAATAAAAAGGCTGACTAATTGGAGTAGTCTATGAGTCTTTGCAATAATTAAAAAATAATAATAGAGGCCTGGTGTCTTTCCTAAAAGCAGTGTTCTTCTAAAAATCTAGAACCCCTTCCTTTGAAATAGAGAGGATTATATATAGCCGATGCTCCCACCGCCCTAGTGAGCAGTAATAGAAAAGACTCAAAAATCCCTAACAATGATGCAAAATCAAGTATTCCTCCTGGCCATTGCAACATAAAATATTTGACCCTAAGCATCTAGTCACTCCAAGCTCAAGTGCATCATCTACAAATGATGACAATGGTCCCAGCAAAATGGTGCAGGCTAGTATCATTACCCTATAAAGAAAAAGCATTTGGGACACGCAACAACTAGTCATAGTGTTTGGCTTGCTCCATCCATCACCCAAATACAACACCTGTTGAAGAAACACGTGGCAACATAGTGCAACCCGTGTGAGTTGTTACCTTTTTCCCTCAAAATCTTGCGCTAAGGTGATGTGTGGCATGCAGGTAGAGCCTAACTCAAAAGTGAAAGGAAGCGATTATTAATTGTGCATAGTGATGACACATGGCAACATAGTAGGACCACTTTCAAATGCGAATGAAAGAAAAACTTTGGGGAGTGTAGATAAAACACGTGGCTGAGGCAGTGGCGTTTGACAAAAAAGGACCAAGTGATTCATTTGTGATGCACAGGCTGATACTTAACCAAAAATACTTGAAGGGAGCTTGCTAAATATTTTTTCATAGTTTAGCAAGCAAACAGTAAGCAGATGTTGCGAAAAATGTTACCTAATTTTTCTTCCAGCTAAATCAAGTAGAGTTATGGTTGTGTGTGCATTTAAATGATAAAAGGTTTACATTTAAGTATACTATGTTACATCCACATGTATAAAATAAATCCCAAAAGACTACATTGTTATATTTTGCAATTGCATACAATAGAGAAGAGAGTCGACATTTATTGCAAAGTAGTGTTTATTGATAATCGTAAGTGTACAATGTCCCTCACAAGCTGAGGGACTGACTATTTTAATAAAAATAAGGAAAAAACTATACATTTACAGATACAAGAAAGAAATATGCATATGTAAAGAAGGGGGACCCATCATTTCTTGAATGAAAAATCCAGTTGAGTTGCCTTGCATTAGCTTCAGTCCTCCTACTTATCTAGCTTCCAGTTATTGCTTACCCCCTGCTACTCCAAGATTTCTTGCATTTGTAAGAGAGAGTTGGTTAGAGAAATGAAGGATCGCAAATTAGTACATAGAAAAACATCCATAAACATATAGTCTGATCCTCATGTGCATTAAAATATCTTGCATACCATAGATGTCTAGCAAAACAAAAGAGTTATCAAACACATCTACCGTATGCTCTATTTTATCTAACATGTTTTCTCATTATGTAGGTATAGGTCAAATCTTTGTTGCTATTTTGTTTCATCTAGTTATAGCATGTGGAGTAAAATGTTTCTCCCATGAGGATTGAGCCTAACATGTTGCCCTCTTATATTTTAAGGGGGGTAGGAATGTAAGAAAAATTGAGCAACTTGATCAAGTTGATGATAAACCTATTCTTGATGCATTAAATCCATATGGAATCATACCACTTGATCAAATCTCATTTTCAGTTTCAAAAGATGCAACAAAACTATGTGAATTATCAAGAAAGATTACTCTTCATGATTTCACAATGAACCAAATAGTAGGCTACCATCATGTGGGTCAAAGGGGTAGTCATGAGAAAGGAAAAGCATTTTGATGTAATGCAAAATATAGTGCTTTCACTAATTGTGAGAGATGAGAAGTCATTTCAATCACCATTTACAGGGAAGCCTATTTACCGATCATGTTGCTAAACAACTTTTGCTTCTTGGAAATATTACTTTATTGGATATGTCTTTCAATCTTCTTAGTGGACCATTTTACCTGATTTTGCAAGACTTCAAAATTAACACATATTTCTAATCCTAACCAATAGGATCATGACTCAAAACTAGTCTACAAAGATTCAATGATTTTTTGTTATTTTAAACTAATATGTATAGGGTTGTCATGTTTTGAGACATCAAGATCTATCAAGTACTATCAGGAGATATCATGAGTTACATGGAGCAGCACAAGGTGAGCAAGAAGATGCATGGTTAGGGCCACAATGTATTTTTTGTCTCAAGGAGCAATGCAATGTAGATAAAAGCACAATAATCAAGACAATGCTCTAATGATCTTTGCATTTGAAAGTAAATAGGTGCATGGTAAGTCAATTGATAAGAGAAAATGTAAATCAAGAAAATGCTACTGAAGTGCATATTAGAAATAGGTGCTATGTATCATATTAATTTCTTGCATTTAAATGTGAGATCTACATTCATTATTCATCTCACAAGAGAAATTCATGAATTGGGATAGGGCAGTTTTTTGCATTAAAGAGACAATACAATGTCAAATTGCAAGGGTACAGTCAGCACTCCACAATACCTAGGTAAAAAAGAATCTTGCAAATATGATCGAGGCATTCTTGAAGTAGGTTAAGGGAGACAATTAGCAAATAAGTTTCTCATATAGGTTCTTCACTGTGATGATTTTAGGTGAAGTTCACTGAATATCAAAATAGTGGCATCTACTATTGAAAGAGGTTATGACATTTGGAAGCACATTTAAAGAGCTTAATCATGGATGGAAATACTTTACAACAAGGATTTAGATTTTTTTTTTATCAAATGGAAAAATTGTCTAAAGCTATCACTGCTTGATAAAGAAGATAAAATAAAATAAACAATGAAGGAAATGTTGTAATACCTATAGATGGTACTTTAAAGCAACATTAAAATTTTGTGTGGAAAATATTTAGAGGCAGTCATGGAAAAGGGCCAACCAACCATTGAATCAGTTACAATTATTGTCAGACAATCAACAATCATTAAGGGGTTGGACCTAATCAAGGACAATATTGAAAATTTGACAAAAGGTAGAGATTTGAAGCATGAAATACAATGGAGACATATGTTGTAAGTGAAACTTGATCATATACTAGTATGGTTAGATTTGTACCTTAATGAATATAAAATCATACAAATGGTTTCTTTTCAAATATCAGTGCACATTGTTACTGTTACAATGAATACAAAAGTTACAAGGTATTTTGTGGCGTAATGGCATCATCTCTTATTGGGATGGAGACACTCTACTGTATGTCTTGGAATAGTTATATTTAGTTTTGCACAAAGTAATTTTTTTTCTACATTTTCAGAAAAGTTAAATGAAAAAATAGTGGCAACAAGTAGGACAATGAAGGACAAAGAGTATTGCATAAGAAATTTAGCAAATTCGTGGAAATATAGTGTCAAGACTTGAAGCAAGCTTTGCATTAGAAATAAAAATGCTAGCAATATTTGAAAGTAATTATGTCTTGCATTGTAATGTCCCCTTTTTGGACTGACATTTCTTTTGGATGTTATAGCCTATTCCTGACCCTTGTAGGCTAATGAGCATGGTTAGGGGGGTCCCTTGCGGCAGATATCTAGTCAGTTGTTGGTTTCCATTTCCTTGATTTAGTTGAATTGGAGAAATAAGGAGTTTTCTTAAGATACAATGTTTAATTATTATTAAAGATAAATTTAATAATTATTATTATTTTAATATTATGTTATAATGTTATATTTGTACTTTATATTATAAAGTCAGATTTTAAATATTTGTAAAGTGAAAATAATATATTATTATTTAAGAAGCTTCTAGATGTACCTGGAGAAAAAGTATAAGGAGAGGGTTAGCCAAGCTTCTAATCATCCAAGAATTGATATTTGTTTGATGTTAAAGCCAACTAGGGTTTTTGCCATTAGTCAACCTTTGGGAATGAAAAATCTCATTGGTTATGTAGTTTTGAGGTTGTGAAATATTAGTGGAATTACTGCTCATTGTGGGCTTCACTTCAGAAATCCAATTTGTGCTTCATTGCAAATTTTGTGGCCTTTGGTTGTATTTGGAGATGAAGATTGCATATCAGCTTGCTGAAGCAATTTGGAGAAATTCAATTTTTCTTGAAGCTTTATATTTCATCAACAGAGGCAAATTGATTGGGAATTTTAGCATTTCCAAGTTTGCATATTTGTGGAGGTTAATTGGTGTGGACAAAGATTTTGGTTCTACAAGACTCCCTAACACTTCTAAGATTTTTCACCTAAAAGGAGAGAGGTAGGCCAAAATGGGCAATGTCTACACTCAAAACTAATGCAAGATGAATGAAATATGTCTAAATAGGATGATCTAAATGCAGAAAACTAATGAAAGATATTGATTATTAAATGAAAACTAGAGTAATGCAGGTTGTTTGAAAATACAATGATGTATGCAAAAATGAACTAACAATGTAAACAAACAGAAATAAAAATTAACAAAAATGATGACATGCACCTAGAAGTTGTAATTTGATGTGGAGGAGCTCTAGAATCTTATGAAATTTGTTGATGCAACCAACTGGGACACGCCAAGCTAGGTGACTTAGGCTTGTTTTGGGGAAACTCTACCAGAACATGTTTTGGGAAACTTGGTATTCAAATTTGCAAAAATCACTTTTCAGGCCTAGCAGTAGGAGTAATTCACCCCAGATGGCGACTTAATCCTTTTGGGAATCTTGAAAAAGTCAGGACAAGAATCTGAAGTCTTCAACCTGCACTATTCTTCTTGATAGGTTGTAAGATCCGAATCTATAGAAATAAGTCTATAGGTGATCTCCAAACTTCTCTTAGGTTTTTTTTTTATTTTGAATGCCTCTGATGAATTTATGACCCCTTTTAACACCTTGTTCTTTGACAAATCTACATATAAGACTTGTAAAAAACACATGCAAAGAGGGGGAAAGTGGTTAAGGGTTAGAGGATAGGGGTTTTCCTTGGTCAAACCCTAGTTTGGTAATCAAGCCCTTGAAAATAAAATGAAATGGAAAGAGAATGATGAATGAATAACATGCAATGTCACGACTCACCAAATCCTTGATGTAGAAATCTGAAGATAGCTACTCCAATAAGCTTGAATGCTTGCTTGAATGATTTCTTGAGTGAATGAGTGAATGAAATTGATTTATTGCTTGAAAGATGAATGCTTGAATTAATGAGGGTTAAAATGAGAGAGAAAACCCTATATTTATACAAATTTTTCCAAAAATACTTCATCAAAGGCCAACGTCACTGTTAAGAGAATACTATCCCACCATAATTTTGAAATATATTTTTTATTTTTGGGCCAAGTAGGACTAAGTCGCCCCTATTGGCAACTTAGTCCCACTTAAGAAATTTAAGTGGGCATCAGGAATTAAAGAGTATTAAATGTTGTTTAAAGGGTTTATTCTAAAAAATAGACTTAAGTAGGGTCGGTAAGTGTATTAAGGGGTCATTTAAATATAAGAAAGGGTTGAATTATTGATGAAAAGTCTAGAAAAGCATTAAAGTTTGTTACAACACTTTACAACACTTTGAAATAAGACTTGGTAAGTGATAAAAAGGAATTATTTAAGTGAATTATATTAAAAAGATCCTAGAAAAGTGTGAAAATGTGTTACAACACTTCACAACACTTTTACAAGGCATCATAAAGTTCTAAATGATTTATAAGCACCCAAGACCTAATATGAATGTGTGTACCACATTGTAACATTAAATCAAGGAAAAATCAAGCCAAAAGCACAAGGAGGGCCTAAACAGGAGAAAAAGTAAAAGGGATAATTTTTCTATTTCCACATTTAGCCCCCACTTCTGTGAGAGGATGAACTTTCTTCAAACTCACACTAAAGTGGAGCAACACATCTCAAGAGGGGTTCTAATGAACTAATGCTTAGTATAATGAGACCAGAATGATCAAGAGGGTGATCAACCCCCAAAGATCAAGATCCCATGGAAAAATAAACATAAGCATGAATAACACACATGAAAGTGATGAATAAAGAGAGAAGAGAAAAGAGAGAGAATCATATCAAGCTTCGATCATTTGTCCAACCCATTGTGGATCAAATCTAGGTTGTTTGTCTAGAATGCATACTCACTCCAAGGCAACGGAACTCATGGTTTTCCACTGGGTGAGAAGGCCTAAAAGGTGAGAAACATACACTCATCGTTGGTATGCACTCACACACACACGTAGATGCCTATGGGGAAAGTCATGCCTTAGAATGGGCTTCTAGCTCAACCATACCAAAGTTATACCTCTTGATAACTTTACTAAGGTACCATAAAAAATTATTTTTTGTGTTTCATGAGACAAGCAAAGCTTCATATGCTTATAACTCATGAACAAACATGATGGTACCATGAGCATGCAAGCTATATAAAAATGCAAAATGCAACATGAAAAAGATGTTCAAAGGAGTCTTTCTTATTTCATGTGAGGTCTTAGCTTAGGGAAAATTATGTCTAATGTCTCCAAGAGAGGACCAATCAAAGAATAGAAAATTCACAACTTAGGGGATGCAGTGTGTCACATTAGGCCAATAAGAGGAATGTAATATGCTAAGATAGATCATGCCCATGAAGGAAACTATACCCAATGTCATCTACAAAGCGACAAATGCATTGTATGAAGCAAGAAGGATGCAATAAGAACTGTGAAAAAGAAAAAAATGCAAATGAATAATGCCAATGTATTCCCTCACTTTAAAGGAATTGCTACACATAGTATTGTGAGCAATTACTTTAAAGTAGCAAATAAAAAATGCAAATAGAAAGAAGACATGAGAGCTAACTTGAAAGCCTTATGCCAAGTCATGTTTTCAAGTGAAGGTATGTCATGCAAAAGAAAAGGAAAGAAGGAAAGAGGGGTTTCCCCCAAAAATGAAAACACCAAACACATAAGGGATCTATGGATCTGGGGTTAGTATGTTCGTTGCTACAATGTTTTGTAAAGAGCTCGGAATTGTCATCGTTTCCCAAATACATAGAACTTGAAGAATGAAACAAAGAGAGAGAAAGAAAAGAAAAATAATCCTTTTGGGTCAACTTGGAAGAGACATAAGGTGTCTCAATGCTTTGCATTGTTCCAAAAACGAAACAAAAAAAAAGAACAAAGAATAAAGGAAAAGGAAAAAATAAATCCTTTTGGGTCAACATGAAGGAGAAATTTCAGTCTCAATGTCTTGTGTCATCCCCAAAAGGAAAACACAAGAAAAAGAAAAGGACAAGGAAAAAGGAAAGGGGGGCCTTTTGGGTAAACATGGAAGAGACATAAGGTGTCTCAATGCTTTGCGCCATCCCCAAAAGGAAATAGAAACAAAAGCAAAAAGTGATGTACGACATATATAAGCATGAAGATACAAATAGAGGAATTGCAAAAAGAGAGAAAACAACACACAAAACATCATGTGGGATCACATTACACACATGCAATAACACAAAATAAAAGAAAAAGAAAAAAAATAAAATACAAAAAGACAAGTAAGGAAAATGCAAGTAAACCATAACAATGCATCCACCTCCCAATCTACGTCGAGATATGTAGAAGGTGAACAACACAGCTAAGGGACAATGAAAAATGCATTACTAGGACAAGGCTAACAACTTCTTGCCCCCACTGAGTGAAAGACAAGAATGAGCTAAGGTAGGTAATGGTAAAGGCTATGCAATAGTGAGAATGGAAGATTCTACAACTATTGCATGCCAAGGAGTGAGAGAGTGTATTATGAGATTATTTCTAACTGGTTAAGTTGGTTGAGTATATGTTGTAAAGTGTGATATTCATCGCTAAGATGCTTGAGAGTCCTATGATATGCACAATATTAATCATTTTTAGGATGCTAGATTCTTGTGAGGGGAGGCATGGAAATCCATCCCCTGTTAACAAGTTCTTCCAAATTTTGTTCAATACTTGTGAGATTTTGCAAAAATGGAAAGTCTTTGAATTTGTAAGGTTGTTGTTTCTTGCTACATTCATCTAATTCTAGAATTGGAGGAGGCCGACCCATGGGGATCCTTGTATCCTTATCATTGTTATTAGTCATGGGTTTCTCATGAGGGAGACATATGTTCAAATTAGGAGGAGAGTAAAAGAGCACAATTCCATCAATACGAAGCCTTAGATACTATCTAGGAGGCTTACTATTATGAGGGGGATCTTGATAACCTATCCCCTTTGTGTTTTCATCAGTTGATACTTGCTAAAAAAATTGATGTATTTCATAATGAGTTGTTTTGTCACATCCTTGTTTTCTTAATATAGTGAAACCTTTTCCATATGTGTCTTGAAGGTTGATAGGAGTGTTTGTTACTTGATTATCATAGAATGTTTGTGTGTTTGCTTGTTTACAGGAACTAGGTTCACCTTATGTAGGGAACTTAGGTTCAACTTATGTTGAAGATGTAACTAAATGTGTCATGAGGTGGTATAGTAGGAAGGTCTTGTGGTTTCATGGATGGATAAAAGGATGCATTATCTTCAAGGTTATTAAAGCAAGTGTGCAGGAACCTATTCATGCTATCATCATATTCTCTAATGATGTCAAAATCATGAGGAGGATAGGCATTAGGAGTTGGAGGAGTAGGAGTGAGTTAAAGGTCATTAGGATCAATTCTAAAGGCACAAATTGACACATCCACTAGGGATTTTAAGGACATCAAAAGCATATTCAAACACAAAGCCATAAAGAAAATGCAAGAAATTAGACGAAACAAAAAATTGGGAAACAAAAACAAAAATGTAATTATAGTAAATAGAAATGCAAAAAATGAACTTGAAATGATAGAAATTACAATGTAGATTGTATAACTTGACTAAGTCACCCAAGGTGGTGAATTAGTGCAGGTGAAGATGTTTTTGAAAATTTTCTAAATTTTAAAATCATTTTTATGTTTTTCATATTTTTAGATGCAGATATGATATTGATATGTAAAAATTTGTCAAGTATAGAAAAGAAAGGGTTGAATTATTGATAAGAAAGGATTGAATTATTGATGAAAAGTCTAGAAAAGCGTGAAAGTTTGTTACAACAATTTATGTCACTTTGAAATAAGACTTGGTAAGTAATAAAAAGGAATTATTTAAGTGAATTATATTAAAAAGACCCTAGAAAAGTGTGAAAAATTGTTAAAACACTTCACAACACTTTTACAAGGCATCATAAAGTTCTTAATGATTTTTAAGGACCTAAGACCTAATGTGAATGTATGCACCACATTCCAACATTAAATCAAGGAAAAATCAAACCAAAAGGACAAGGAGGGCCTAAATGGGAGAAAAAGTAAAAGGGATACTTTTTCTATGTCTACAATTGGAAAGTTGCATTGTAGTTATTGGCAGCTTGCAGGCATAATCGATTTTATCATTTTAAATTGAATTAGTGGAGGATAGCATTCTAATTTTCATTTGTGGTCAATTACCACCATCTTGGAAAATCATGATTTTTTTCATGAAGGTTTAGGCATGCATCGATTTCATATAGAAGGAGGATCACTCCATTCAAGGAGACATGACGATAGTGTTAGAAGCTAGTGCGATCCATTTAGAGGCCTCGCCTATTTATTATTGAATTTCCGTATCTAAATAGGGGCAGCTATATTAGTGGTGCAATTTCTTTAGAGGAGCTAATTAAAATTCAAATAAGATTTCACAAACATCATTGGGCATCAAGGAAGTATAGCGCAAAAATTTGGAGGCAAGAGATAACTGTAACAAGAAGATTTGAAAGCATTTGTGCTGGCAACCTTCGATATCTGGTTCGCACTTTGGAGTTATATTTCATTTAGAGTCACATGTTCATTTAATTGTTGACTCAATCAACACTCTAGCATTGTAATTGTAGTTTTGATGAAATTGCATATTACACAACAACATGATATTAGCATCGTAGTTTCAGATTGCATAGTGTCTGGAGTTGCATTGTAAAGCCAAGAGTCTTGGATGCTTATATGCATATCAGAATTGTAATTAGTCATTTGAATTCAATAGGAAAGATTATTAAGGTTGCATTCAATTCATATTTGTCATGACAAGTGTTTTTCATAATGTCATATTGTTGTACGTGCACATTTACTCATATATAGCTCATATATATGCATCAAAAATACAAAAATAATTGTATTTTCATCTTAGGACATTGTCTAGACCACTTAAGTGTCATTTGCAAGCATTCATATTGTTATCGATTGAAGTTAAGTGCAAATAGAGCAATCTGAAGTTTATATCAACAAGATATCCCCTTGTATGCAAAGTTTGTGATGAAATTCTCAATGTCAAAATTCATAAATTTACAATCATATTTAGCAAATACTTAAGGAGTCTCATTTTTCAATACTTAAGAGTCTCATTTTTCAATTTCCTAGATTTAGTTCAATTGGAGAAATAAGGAGTTTTCTTAAGATATAATGTTTAATTATTATTAAAGGTAACTTTAATAATTCTTAAGGGTAGGAGACTAGAAGTGAGACTCCTTAAATATTTGATAAGAAAAATAAATCAGCAGTCACAATGGATGAAGAGTCAAGGGAGGAGTTAAGAAAGAAGAAATTGTGCTACTAGTGCTAGGAAACTTACAATAGAGATCATGATTTCCCTTTGAGACCCAAGGGCAACGAAAATCAAATAATGCAGACATATTATGAGGACTCTAATTCTAAAAATGTGGATCAATAAGCTACTTTAGGGGTTGATCAAGATGGGAAGGAATCTACTGATGGGAATTTGGATCCTTTGGAATTCCTTGCTAATGTAAAGGTTGAGACTACATTTAGATTCAAAGGAACATTCATTGGAAAACGTTATGTTGCTATGTCAGATACTGGAGCAACACATGATGAGGGTTTTGTGGCTATATGTAGACTTCAAACAGAGGATTTTGATGGACTCAAAGTTTGAGTTGCTGATGGATATACCCTCTCATGCACTAGATGGGTAAATGATCTCACCTTATTGTTGAATGACTACAAATTATAGAATGACTTCTATATGGTCAACATGGGTGAGATGAACATAGTATTTAATATGAAATGGCTCCAAGACCTTGGAAAATTTTCCCTCAACATGCCTAAAATGGAAATGAAATTTGAGATTAATAAGGTTGGAAATATATGTAGAGGGAAATTGCAGATGGGAGCTTGCATTCTATTTATTTTTGTAAGAGGTTGAATAGAAAAAGGGAGGAGGAGGCTCAAGAGGATTGTGAGATGGTCTACAATCCCTTGTTCAAGACAGATGCTACATGGACATATGATAATCCACTCTTTGAGTTGGATATTGATCACTCACTTGATTCCCTTCTTGAGATGAAAATTTATTTTAGTGTTTGTGATCATTCCAGTGCATCGGGATTACAAATAGGGCTCACAGAGGAGATTTTTGATGTATACATGGTAAGGAGTGCATATAGCTTTTAACTTGATCCCCATGTACATGATCTATTTTAGATGCATAGTTCAGTGGCACATGTGATTAATAGTTTGTATGATAGCTTGCCTTGTGCAAAGATTGAAAGCAAGTATGGTCAATCTCTTGAGGTGCTTCCATTTGAGGCTTATACTTATGTGAAACTTGATGGTGAGATTGAGTTGTTTCAATAGGTTCAATTAGTTGTACTAGTGATGGTGCTATAGGAGTTGTTTGATGATAGCAGGGACATTACATAGATTTTACCTTGGGACCCAGGTGGAGAAGAGTTTTCTATGTAGCCAAGATTTCCTTGAGGAAAAGCAATTTCAAGGAGGGCAGACTGTAATTTCCCCTTTTTAGACTGACATTGCTTTTGGATGTTTTGGCCTATTCCTGACCCTTGTAGGTTAATGAGCATGGTTAGGGTGGTCCCTTGCAATAGATATCTAGTCAATTGATGGTTTCAATTTCCTAGATTTAGTTCAATTGGAGAAATAAGGAGTTTTCTTAAGATATAATGTTTAATTATTATTAAAGGTTAATAATTATTATTATTTTAATATTAATGTTATATTTTCACTTTATATTATAAATTCATATTTTAAATATTTTTAAAGTGAAAATATTATATTATTATTTGAGAAGCTTCTAGATGTACTTGGAGAAAAAGTATAAAGAGAGGGTTATCCAAGCTTCTAATCATCTAGGAATTGATATTTGCTTGATGTTATTGTTTGGTGTGGAAGCTATCTAGGGTTTCTACCATTATTGAGACTTTGGGAATGAAAAATCTCATTCGTTATGCAATTTTGAGGTTGTGAAATATCAACTAAATTATTGCTCATTGTGGGCTTCACTTTAAAAGTCCAATTTGTGAGAATTTTGTGGCCAATGGCCAAATTTGGAGATCAAGATTACATATCAGCTTGCAGAAGAAATTTTGGAGAAATTTGATTTGTCTTGAAGTTGTATATTTCATCAATAGAGGCAGATCGATTGGGAATTTCAGCATTTCCAAGTTTGCATATTTGTGGAGGTTAACTGGAAAGTTGCATTGTAGTTATTGGCAGCTTGTTGGCATAATCAATTTCATCATTCTAAATTGAAATAGTGTAGAATAGCATTATGATTTACATTTGCATTTGATTACTAGCATCTTGGAAAGTCACGATATTGTTCATGAAGGTTTATGTATGCATCGATTTCATATAGAAGGAGGATTTCTCCATTCAACGAGCTATGGTAATAATGTTAGAAGCTAGTGGGAGATGTTTAGAGGCCTTACCTATTAATTATTGAAGTTCATATCTAAACAAGGGTGGCTACAATAGTGGTGTGATTTCTTCAAAGGAGCTGATAAAAATTCAAATAAAATTTCATAAGCATTATTGGGCATCAAGGAAGCATAGCATAACAATTTGGAGGCAAGAGATAATTGTAACAAGAAGATTCAAAAGAATTTGTGTTGGCAACCTTCAATATTAGGCTCTCACTTTGGAGTTATATTGTATTTAGAGTCACATGTTCATTTAATTGCTAACTCAATCAACACTCTAGCATTGTAATCACAGTTCTAATGAAATTGCATATTACACAACAGTGTGATATTAGCATAGTAGTTTTATATTGCAAAGTGTCTAGAGTTCCATTGTAAAGCCAAGAGTCTGGGCTGCTCATATTCATATCAACATTGTAATCACTTATTTTAATTCAATAAGAAGGAGGAATAAGGTTGCATTCAATTCACAATTGTCATGAAGAGTGTTTGTCATAATGTCATATTGTTGTAGGTGCACATTTAGTCATATATAGCTCATATATATGCATAAAAAATGTAAAAATAATTGCATTTTCATCTTAGGACATTGTTAAGACCTGTTAAGTGTCATTTGAAAGCATTCATATTGTTATCAATAGAAGCTAAGTGGAAGTAGAGCAATCTGAAATTTATATCAGCAAGATACCCCCTTGTATGCAAAGTGTTTGATGAAATTCTCAAGGTCAAAAATCAGAAATTTTCAATCATTTAGTGAGGGTTATTGCATATCAAAAAGAACACAAATGCAACAATCATAGGTACAGAAAATTTAATGAGATATCATAAGGAAATCATGTTTGTTTTGTGCTTTTTAAAGTGCTTTAGGAAGTCTAAGGAGCAAAGCAAACTTAAATTGTAAGTGCAAATCTCAAGGGCATAAGAGAAGGGGTTTCACATTTTTCAAGAACAGATATAGCTTTTCACTTCATGCTTGGAATCTGAAATTATTTTCTACATTCATGGATTCCATACCAAATGACAATGAAATTCAAGTGATAATGTTTATATGCATTGAACAGTTATAACTCAAGGAGATCTAAGGCAATCATCATAATAACTGCCATCAAAAGGAGTTAAGAAAGAAAAAATACAAAAAGGGTTTCAGAGATATAGATGAAGAGATATGGACATGCTTAAAACCATGAACATGCCCTTCAAGAACAAGGACAACAAGCATTCAAGGAGGAAAAATTTTTGTCTCTTCCCAAGAAATAGATGATTTCTTTGATAATGGTGAAAATACACAACATAATTGGCACATGGAGCCCAATAAACCAGACATGGAACAAATTGAAGCATATAGGGCATCATTTAGATTTTCATTGAAGTTACAACTTCTAATCGTGATGTTACATGAGGTCTTGGGGATAGCCTAGTGATATCCCCCTTTGGGGACAAAAATCAGAAGGTGTATAATTTGTTGCCTTTGATAGGAGAAATATGAAGACTGAAACACAAATGATAAGTGGAGCTTTATTTGATTATGGATATGGAGTTATATTTATGGATCACAAAGGACATAACCTATAGGAACAAAGTATGGCTAATACAGTTAACTCAAAACATAATTGGCAATTTGGAGGAAACGAGGCCAACTATGCAAGTAAAACAAAAAAATGTCCTGAAGTTGATATACTTGAGAAATTTTCAAGGTTTGGAGAGTTCAAATTTGATGAAATATTTGGGACAAATCCATCAAGTTCAATTATAAAGAAGGGGACAAGATATAATGAATCCCAAAAAATACAAAATGGAGCTATGACAATCACAGTAGGGGGATAGTCCTGAAATTTTTTATGGTAAATTTAGGAAAAACTTGCAAGTTTTAGTATGTTAAGCCAAAGCAACCATATAAGATCAAATTATAGTCTTGGATGAGAGCATTTAAGTTTTCAAAAAATTATAGGCTACAGTCAATGTAGGAACTATCATGAAAAGATCTACACAGCTTGGTACTTCATAGTATGGAGAGGCAGATTATGCAAATGACTTACAGTTTCTTTTTGTTGGTGTAATTAATTATTTACACCATCATAAGTTTACATAGGAGTTGCATTTCCTAGTGGCTATTTTTAGTTGTCCATTATAGTGGAGTCAATTTGCATTTATTTGACATTACATCATTCATTTAATATTTTGCATTGAGGTTATTTGTCATCTTTCATTTCACCTTGACTATATAACCAAGGGTTGTCTCATTGTAAAATCATCCAATATTCGAGAATTTCATTAATGAGAATACAATTTATTCTTGTCACATCTTTTTCTATCCCTCCTTATGTGATTTCCATTTGGTCTCATGATCTTGGGAGCCCTAGCCAATTCTAACATGGTATCAGAGTGGGTTGGGTGCCACTGGAGAGTCTTTTTCTGAAGAGAGATATCAAATTTGGGAGGGTTCCAGTTTGTGGCTCTTTATTGTAGGTTCATATGGGAGCTTGTTGGTGCAAATCTAAGCTCACCGTTGTGTTTGGAAGGTTCGAGATAGTCGATTTTTCCTTTTGTTTTTTCCAAATCAGACATTCAAGGCCAAATCTATGAGGGTTTGAAGCTGAAGAGTGGTTGCAAGATCTAGAAGGTAGCTACATTTTTGGAGCTTTCTGGGTCAAATCTAACCCAACCATCGCATCCAAAAGGGCCAAAAACCCAAAGATCGACTACCAAATCATCGAATTCGAAGCAAGTCATCCAGTGAGGCAAAAAAAATTTCCCAAAGAGTTGTACACCCCCTAGGTCACCATAAGTACAGGGTACATTTTTTAAAAAAATCAATTAAATTTTTTGGCTGAAAATTTTCAAAGTTTTTTTTTGAAAATTTTAATGTTCAGTGCTTAAATTTTTTTGGAAAATATTTTATTTAAAAATCAATAAAAGAAAGGGAAGCATATTGTACTTTGCAGACAGAGTACTTTGTATGCTTCATCGCACACAACGATCAAATCAATCGTAGGCCCCATGCCTATACTCACCGGCGGTGAATATTTGGCAAAAATATTTCATCTTGGCAACTAAAAAAATAACTCAGCAAGATTTCATTCAAAATGTCAGCACAAGCGACTGTATATTCCAGACTCCACAGGTATTCCTCACAAATCCTAGCCAAACATAGAATATTCTTTCGAGATTCCCATATCGACTAGCAAATAACATATTCCATGAGAATATACTAGTGAATAGAATATTCTAGCAATGAAAGAGTATATTATCTTTTGACGTGAAGAATATCATCAATTTTAAGCTTGTGAATTGATGACGTCGGTGGTACATCATCAATTTCTAAAAAAAATTTCCCCCTCTCCATTTGAGCTTTTGATTTTGTAGTTCAACTTCAAAGGCTCATAACTCACTCATTTTGGCTCCTTCTTGAAAGATTTTTTTTTATTTGGGCTAAAAATTTGTGCTCTATGTAGTGGTGTAATTGTTTTTCTGATTTTGGTGGACAAAGTTTCCAGAAAATTCCTTTTTTCAAACTTGTACCTGTTCAATCATCATTTTTGCAACTTCCAAGGCTCCATTTAGGCACATATGAACTCCTTTGAACAAGTGTCATTTTTTTTGAAAGTGCATGATTTTTCCTATACTTCACAGTGGTACTATCAATTTATAGTGATTGTGATAAAAAATTGTACTTTCAACATATGGTCTATTTTGGCCCATTTTGGCATTTGTAAAGCTAAGATCTTAGTCTGGTCTTTTGTATCAATCATTTGAGTTTGTTGTATCCTACTAAAATCTGTTGTAAAACATTAAAAGTCCAAAGTCCACTTTGCTTGGCTTGCAGGTGGCCATTGTACACACACTAAGTATAAAGTGCCCAATCATTTGCTTGGGGGGTTCTTTGATTGAGTGAATTTGGGGGGGGGGGTGTCTTGAGTGATTGTGCCTCTCTCTCTACCTTTTGCTCTTACATTCCATCATGGGTTCATCTAACGTTCCACTCTTAACTGCTCATAACTATGCTACATGGAAAGTACATGCACAAAGTAAACTAATGGAAAAAGGTTGAATTTACTATATTGATGGAACCTATGAATTCTAAGGAAAATACAACTGCATATATGGATTGGATCACTAAAAATTCTATGGCATTGGGTACACTTACAAAGTTCATTTCAGATGATCTCATTTTTCATGTTCATAAATGTACTACCTGTAAGGAAGCTTGGGATAAGCTTGCTACTTTGTATGGCAAGGTTGATAAGGTTAAGGGTTTGAAGCTTTAAAATGATCTCGTAAGCCTTGATCCCAAGAATTTTGACCCCATTCAAGATTATGTCACTAAGGAAAATGAGCTAAGAGCACAACTAAAGGATTGTGGTATTGAGAAAGAGGATAATCAATTGTTCTTCAACTTGTTGGACAAGCTTCCAGCTGAATATGCAACCTTTTTTTCATGTTTTCAGACTCAAATATTGACAATAAGCAACTTCACATCACCTTCTTTTGAGTCTCTCACAGATATTTTGATCCTAGAGAAAGCAAAGTTACAAGCATGGGGGTTCTCAAGTCTTCTAAGTCCAAAGCATTGGTGCCTAGTGAGTCTAAGGAATAGAAAGAATCAAGAAATATTGATAAGAAGAAAAAGGACAAGCCACATAAAGAATCCTCATCCTCATCCTCATCCTCAAAAGGTGAATAATCTAAGAAGGAGAGGGCTTTTTATGCATATTGCAAGAAGAATGGACATGAAGAACATTATTTTTACAAGAAGGATATTGATGAGTTGAAAAATCTTCTTAAAAATAATCACATTGATTTTCCTTCTAGAATGTATGAATCACCCACTCCTTCAAAATAGTCTAAATAGGACAATGGTAAAGCTTCAACATCATAATATAAAGGACAAGCTCTTTATGCTCGTTCAAGTCCAAGATCTAGAAAATGACTTCTAGATTCAGGAGCATCTTATCACATGGCATCTTTGTAGTCTATATTATCTTCATTTAATCCTTGTACTATGTCTCATATCTTGATGGGAAACAATACCTAAATGAGTGTAATTAGGAAAGTATCTATTAGTTTCGGGGACAACACTTTCTAGGATGTTTTGTGTGTTCCTCATTTGACAAACAATCTTCTTTCCATATATTAGATTACACATGGTGGAGATGGGAGAACTATGGACTTCACACCTGATTTTGTCATCATTCATGACTTGGAGAGTTGAGATATCATTGCTACTGGGGTGGTTAATCATTCATCTTGGTTGTATACCTTTACATAGTTTTCTTCTAATAGTGACATTGTTCCTTCGACTATTGATCATAAGCATAATTCTAAGGAGACATTTGGCTACTTGAACTTGGTAGTTCTCACATCAGATCGAATTCTTGAGCCATGCATTTCATCTCCTCCATCTACTGTTGTACTTGAGGATACTTTTGATTCAATAGTTTTTACTCCTTGTGATTCAGTGGAGTAGGCTATACATAGTCTTCCAGATATGGCTACTTTGGATGGCTTATTGACAGGTATTTCAGACTTGTTTGTGGAGTCTCATCTTGCAAATTTGGGAGACATCATTGATAGCATTCATCTTCTCTTTGATGAAGATGCTCCTTCTTCAGTTGTTGTGAGGGAACACTCTAATCCTCTTGTTCATTCTCTACATGATCATTCTTTGCAGTTTGATGTGAGTGTGGATACTTTGGACAATATTTGGATAAGGCTTCTTTGTCTTTAGAGGGGATATTCTTGTCTTTGGATCATGTTCTGCATTAATCTCTACTAGATCTTGGATTGTCCTCTTCAGCAGTGTGGCCTAGAACGCATTTTTGGAGTGTGTTAGCTTTCAACATCGACATGGAGACACTTGAGCATGCTTCAGAGACATCATACACCATCCATCTTCTTGACATCATGCATACATTCATGGTTTTGTTTCTTCCTAAGGGGAGGAACATTGTTCAGTGAGATTGGATCATCTTCAGCAGTCAATGTTGAGCTTCTACCATCATTGCAAGAGACTCAACATTGAGGGGGGGATACCTTGTCTCTCTTCTTCTTCTCTCTTATGGGGGGTGTCTTTTTCCTCACATGGGGTTTTTACCTTCTCATTCCTCATTGAGAGCATTTCTATTTTGTATCTTTAATCTCCTTTTTGGAGAGGGGTTTTCTTCCGACTGGGTTTTCCCCTTTTCTCTACTTGTGGGAGATTTATTGCATGTACATGGGTACCTAACATGGCCTCATATTCGGGACCCATTCTTGCATTTTTGCATCATTTTCATAATAACCCTCTACTCCCTAAGTTTCACTTATGAGTGTGTTGGTGTAATTAATTATTTACACCATCATAAGTTTACTTAGGAGTTACATTTCCTAGTGGCTATTATTAGTTGTTCATTATTGTGGATTCAACTCACATTTATTTGACATTACCTCATGCATTTAATATTTTTCATTGAGGTTATTTGTCACCTTGCATTTCACCTTGTCTATATAACCAAGGGTTTTCTAATTGTAAAATCATCCAACATCGGAGAATTTCATTGATGAGAATACAATTTATTCTTGTCACATCTTTTTCTCTCTCTCTTTGTGCTTTCCATTTGGTCTCATGATCTTGGCAGCCTTAGCCAATTCTAACACTTTCACAGCCCAAGGAAACCCTAGCAAGGGTTATCATAGTTAGAAGAGGCAAATGGAGTTAGGGTTTAGAGAGAACCTGTGATATTTTGTTGTTTTGCAAAAACCCAGAATGAGTTTTGAAATTCCTAACATATGAAATGCAAAAAATTATCAGTCATAGTTTGTGAGGAAACATGCATAGAATAGAAGAAATCGGACAAAAAAAGTGAAGATTTATGCATTTATTTTTTCTAGAAAAGTAAAATTGAGAGCCTCGGCCTTTAAGATAGCCCAAAAAATGAAACACTCATTATATGTTAAGACTCATAATAGCCATGAAGCTTTTGAAGCTAGAAAGGTCACGACCTACAAGAGTTTCAAGAGAAATCCATAAAGGAATTACAGTGCTCGAAGTGAGCATTCTTCTATAGAAAATGAAAGAAACATTTTCATCTTTTGTTTTGAAAATTCTTATGTGAAAATCTACAAAGCCATAAAAAAAAATGAAGTCGTGGCCATAACAAAAAAGAGTTTCTTCCATTTATCTATAAAAAAATGCATGAACTATGCATAGAGTTCATGATGGGAGCAACAAAATATTCATCATATTTCAACATTTCAAGCTTGAGTTAATAATTCTTGCACAAAAAATGGAATATAAATGACAAAGTATCTTCACCAAAGGATTACCCAAGTTTTTTCCTACTAATCTTGCACAAAAATTTGTTGAAAATCCCTCTGTAGTACTAAAAAATGTCTATGGAAGAACCAAAAATCCATGATGAAAACCCTATATCAGTGGCAAGAGTGAACTTCTAGAAAGCTCGATGGTAAAAAATGAAATGCCTTTGAAACTTTTGCATTGTTTTGTTGTTAGGGTTTCTTATGCTATGTTTATGCCGCCACACTTAGGCATTTTTTTTTTATCTTTAGAAAAAAAATTTCAATGAGACTAATGTATCCCCATGGTGAGTTCATTTCTAATGAACTTTTTATTTCCATATTGTATTCCTGCTAAGTGTTTGGAGACATCCCCTTTTGCTTATGCATTTTTTGCTTTGTTTCAAAGCACAAATTTACTAATGTAATATTTTGCACAAAACCAAAATGTAAATTTTTCTGATTAAGTGATATAATTATAAATCACTTAGTCAAATTGTTATTTTTAATGCAAAAGATAAAAACATGTGTTGATAAGACCAAGTTTATTTATGAGTTTAGTTGAGTATTGTGCTTTTGAAAACACGCCAAAGTTATGGGTCAAAGTAGTTGGAGACATATTTGAATAATAATGACTTGGGTCATGCATATAGGGAAGTTGGAGGAGGATGACCAACATGTGGGAAGTGTGGGTTGTTTTTGATTGAGTTTTTGAAGAGAATGAGTGCATTTGGGGACTGTTTCTCATGCTTTTAGTGTGGGTTGGGTCATGAATTAAATTTTTCTTCATTTTGGTGACCATTTGGAGGGGTTTTTGGTGCTTTTATTTTGGATTTTTTGTGGAATACGACCAAAAGGTTCTAGAAGGATATGTGTGGGGAATTTTTCTTCAAAAAATCATAGGTAACTTCAGACAAAGGTTTTGAAATTAGTTCTTTCTTTGCAGTAATATGGTAACTCTTTCTTGGTGTTTTCTTTGAGTAGGAGTAGTATTGTAACTCTTTGATAGAATTGTATACTAGTGAGTACCTTGGATAGTAGTGATATTGAGAATTTTTCCTTCTCATTTTGTTCTTTATTGTGTGCATCTAGTTGATTGATCAAATTACTTGTGGAGATTATCTCTTTGCTTGTAATTTTGTCTCATGTTAAACACCCTTTTGTAGAAAAGTATGTTGTTGTAGGTTATAAATTGTGTTTAGAATGCAAAAAATTTTAGTTGTGAAACATCTTTCCTTCTAATATTTTAGAATTAAAGCCTCCTTATAAAGTATTTACGTAGGAAACATACAGAAGTGAGTTGTGTAAGCCAAATTTAGTCATTGCTTAAATTGTGTATGTAAACTAAGTTTGTAGGTCCTAGTTAGTTTTTCGTGCATCACCTTAGGAGTTAGTTTCATTATCATGTTTCCTTCTTAATTTCTTCAAAAAATAATTAGATTAGTAGTAGATTAGGTGACACCATTTAGGAGTTATCCTTATCTAGAGGTCCACTCCAAGTTTAGGTGACCCACAACATAGGAGTGTTCCCATGTTACTCCAAATTGCTAATTTATACAACTTAGTAAGGGTGTATATTTGAGAGATAATAGTTCCTCTTCCATTATCCATCCTAATGCTTCATCTCACCCTACTACAACACCATCAAATTCTACTTTGTGTTTTTGAGAGAACCCTATGGTGCCCACTGGGAAAGAGCCCAAGCATCCTACATTCAAACTTATCATTCTGCCCATGGTGCCTAGGCCTATTTGATATGGTAGAGGGAAGGATCCCCATGGAAAATCTTCTATGTCTCGGCCTCAGTGACCTCCTACCACTCCTACTTCTAAAGCAATGAATGGGAAGAGTCCTGCCATCGAGGCGCTAGAGCCAACTACCCTCGTTGTCTCTCAACCTCTCCCTCCTACTTCCATTTAGTATTTTGTCCCTCCATTGGAGATGGATGTGATGGACATTCCTATGGCTAAGTAGGAGTCTTTTTTCCCTTCTCAGCTCCCACCCTCGAGCTCCAAGGGTTACAAAAACTACCTTGGACAAGAGTGCAAGCGTCGATGAAAGGCTTTGGTGGTTGAGCATGCCACTTTGCAAAGAAAGGAAGAGGAGTCGACTACCCCCATTTCAGGGCCTCCTGTTGTGTCCTCTCCTATCCCCTCTATTTTTTTCAATGAAATTCAGTCCTACTTCTAGCTTTCATTATGAATGTGAGTGAAGCTAACCCTAAAAAGGTGCAAGTTTTTATCACTCATTCAACTGAGCCACCTCTTTTGATGTCTCTTCTAGACATCTACCATTCCCTAAACCTGTGGACATGTCAAACACCTTGGTGGTGTTCTCCACAATTTTCTCCTCCTCCTTTGTGCCTCTTGCCTCACTAGTGAGGAGTTCACATCCTCTGTCAAAGTAAAAGGTGGAGGTTGGCCCTTCTAGCAATGCGGGTGGCAAGAGAAGTCCACCTTCTTCAAAGGGTGGGACTGTGATAGCATGTGCTATCCTAGTGATGAAGCAAGTCTCAGCTTCCCCTGAGTTTGTCACTTTTCTCGAGTCACTCGGTGAGCCTAGTAGTGAATCTCGAGCTTCACCTTCCCTGTCCATTGAGGTAACATATGGAACTCTCATGAAGTTCATGTTCAACTCTTTGGATGAGGTCCTAGCCTTTCCAGTATGAAATCGTTGACCATTGCTCCATAAGAGTTCAGAGGAGAAGACATTGTGGGGCCTTCTTCTTGGGCCCTTGTTGTAGGATGGTTGGAAGCTCCCTTGCCCTTAATATTCCACCACTATGAGCTCATCCACCTTCCCCATATAATGATCTAGATTGGGAAGTGAACGACCTCTTGGTTGATGAGTGTTAGGAGAGAGCCTCTTCTTTACCTTTAGATTAGGTTTGTGTTTGTTGTGATGTGTTCCCTCATGCTTATGTTATGTTTTCCCAGATGACCCTTGTCACCCTTGTAGGTTCTTGTTGGATATATGAGTGATTATGTGTTGTGAAACTTCCTCTATTTGTGGCATCATTCTTCCTATGTTATGTGTTTTAATTTTTAGTAAATTGGGGATGATGCAAAGTGTTGGGAGCATTTAGGCTTCCCTTCCATGTTGACCCAGTTTTTATTTTTACTTTGTCTTCTCGTGCATATTTCATATGGTCTAATAAAGTTGGGGGTTGATGAAAGTTCATCTATATACTATTACTATACTTATATTGGCCATAGAAAAATGGGCCTTTTTTATTTTCATGGTCTTGTAGGCCTTGTTTCATCATGTTTTGCATGTTTTGTCTTATTTTTATATTGCAACATGGCTTGAACATGCTTATTTTTAATGCTTGTTATTAAATATTGAAGCCTTTTCAATGTGTTGCAAAGTTTTGAAAAGCATTTCTACATTATTCTAAAATCTATTTAATACATTTCACTTAAAAATCATCCTTTGACACATCAAAAAGTTCTATTTTAAAGTGTTTCTAAGTCTTGTTATCAAGGTTCACACTTTTCTAGGCATTTCCCCCTTATGTACACTTTCTCATGTCTATTTGGACCTCTTTATTCACTCATAAGGTTAATTCAAATGTATATTTGAATGATTTGGATTTGCGTCTTCAAGGGTTTAGAGGTAAGTTTCAATAATTTATGTTATTCATTTATCTTTTCCTTTGCATTTCACATATTTTTATTGGGTTTGACCAAGGCAAACTCCTATTTGCTAACCCTCCAACATGTTTCCCCCTTTGGCTTGTCTTATGTTACAAATTTGACAAGTTTAAAGGTGTTGAAAAGTGGAATCAAGTCAATAGAGCTCTTCAATACATTACATCATCATTTCCCTTCTTTTAAGCACTTTCTGTCCTTTTCTTGCAGAATCTGACATCAACAACCTAATACTCAAGATTATACAAATCTGATATTGTAAAGTTGTTGATTGTACTTCCATATAATCAGGATTGGATTGATTCACCACCCTTGGTGAATGAGTCCACCATAACATACAAATTTGGGATTTTGTTAGATTCGGGATCCCTGTAGATAGAAACAAGTTTCTGATAGTTTCTCACTTTATAGTGGACTGATTTGCCACCCTTGGCGAATGAGTCCATCATTGAATTTTTTGTAATTTCAATCTACATTTCTAGACCTTCCAACAGCTTCAAAAAAACCCCAGGTGCACTCAGATTCAACCCAGTACTTTCTGTTTTGCTTTATTTCTTCAATTTTTATGTTGTTTGTATATCACAGCGTGTTTTCCATCACTTCATAAATCTTAGTTTTGCATTCATTTTCAGTCATTTAGATTAGTTAATTGCACTTAATTTAGTTCATATAGCACACACAACACCCCTCATAACAACAATTTGAATAAACTTGTATATTTTTGGCCCTAATCTCTCTCCTTTTGAGTGAAACACCTTGAAAGTGTAGATACCCATTAGTGTGCCAAAAATAAATGGTTTATATATATTTATGAGTAGCTCTAACCTAGAAATATTAGATCACCCTTGTATCCTTTGTCTATGATGTTATCATTTCTTTTTACATTTTAGTTATCTTTCTCTCTTCTTTGCTTGACTTATGATGTTGTGGTGATCATTTGTTGTTCCTTAGGACATCAAGTGCCTTTGCATTCATCACACACCACCCTAAGGGAGGATTCCATATCAACTCTGATTTTCAGAAAATGCATTCATTTCCAACAAATATTTTCTCAAAAATCCTTGCAAAAATTTTTAAACATTTCATTCTCAACTAGGACCCCCTTAGCAGAATTTGTTTCCTTCATCATAGGTTCACAAAGAAAGAACTTGAATAATTTTTCTCTAAGGAGGAAGAAATTTCTCCTACTAGAAAAGCCTCAACCTTCCGGTAGATTCTCTTCCTTTCGAATTCCTTGGTGAAGTGAACATCTTTTGAAAGGATTCCTTGATGTTGAATTGATTTGTGAAAAGTATTCTTCCACTTTCAGTCAATACATCCCTTGAGTGGATCCCTCTTCTTTTGAAGGGTTCCCAAGGGATCCCTTTGATAGCCTTTCAATTTCTCAACTGTTTATGTGACTATCTATCTATTTTCCTGCATGGCTACTTTTTTTCTAACATGTTTTATATATGGATTAACATGTTGTTTTGCAGGTGCACCTATTAAGCCACTTTCCAAGCCGACTTTGTGGAGTCCCCTCACACTAGGCCTCCTTCATGAGAGAGTACTTGGGGGAATGCCTTCTTTGCAGGTTCAAGGGACTACGAAGTGCTTACATCCTATGGTATTTTTCCATCATTAGTTTGTGGGCCTTCGGTGTACTTTTTGCAACTTCATAGTTCCATGGAGCTACAAAGTCCTTTTGTTTGAACCTCCTCAAGAGAGAGTAACTATGGAACTCGTCCTTTTCCTGGCTTGTGCTTTCGAGTTCACCAAATCATGGTCTACTTCCTAGATGGTTCAAATATACATTTCTAACTCTTTTATCTACTTTACCGAACCCTCATCAATATTTGTGCTCTCTAAAGTGGGGGAAAAATTTATAGGAGTGAATTTGCACCCCTTGTGTAAATTCCCCTTTTGCATACCCTCACCTTAGAAAATAAAGTTTGAAGGTGAAATTCCAGATCACCCATCAAAAATGCATCCATTTGGTGCATGTTTTGTGTGTCAATGGGGGAATTTTTAGTAGGGAGGAAAGTACAGCATGTAGACATCTACACAATGTGTTACCATCCCTAACAAATTATTTCCCTTGAGTCTATAGGGATTCTTTATAACGCTTTTGTGCAACCAACCAACCCGAAAATGGTTTATTTTTGGCCTTCAAAGGAATTCATTTCACACTCACTTCATCTCTTTCACATTAATTTTATATCTCGATAAATTCTCATTCAATCTCTTCAACATTCTAGCACTCCATTTTCACAACTCCATTAAGCATTGCAATAGCCGATTACTCCATCAACTTCATCTTTGGATGTGTTTCTCTACGATAGAAGCTACAAGCTTGGATTCTTGCAAGACCTCCCTTCGTCACCAATGTGGTTGTGGTGAGTATTCCAAGTTCATTACCTTGCATTCTCCCTTCATTGGCCTTGAGTGCCTTTGGGTGGAGGTGGTATAGCATCACTTTACTTTCGCATTATGATTTGATAGACTAGATTTATATCTTTTGTAGTGTTTAATGCATTTCTTTTTATCTCCTTTATCATACTTTCTATTAAACATGCATGGGACAACTGAGAGGGAGGGGGTTGAATCAATTGTCACACAATTCAAACTCAAAACTTCAATACTTTTCAATTCCACAACCACACTATTATGTTATTAAGTAAGAGCATGAAACAAAAATAACAGAAAGTAAATCAACACAATGAACACCATATTTTTATGTGGAAAAATCAATAAGGGAAAAACTATGGTGAGGGTTAACTTACAATATAATGAGATTATAAAACTAAATACAAAGGCTCATTGCCAAGGGCTCACTACCCAGAAGAAGGACTCACAGTCCAAGTACAAAGGCTCAGTGCCTATAGATACAAAAGAGAACAAAAGATCCACCACAACATTTAACATACATCCACAACCTTGAATAAGGATTGCAAAAACATTTAGCTCACTACCTTCAGGAATCCAACACAATAAAAACCATTGTCTCAAATCACTCACACACACACACTTCCGCTCTTATGATTTGTGGCTCACTTTAACCACTTTCGTCACTTTGCATCACTCTGTCATTTAACTCTTCACAATTTGACTTGATTTAATACCATCCTCAACCCTTGAAGATTTCTCCAAGGTCGGCCACAAATATATTATTTCATAAATTTAATTTAGGTTGGAAACTCAAAATTCCTCTGGTGGAAAGGAATAAGAGTGGACCAATAAAAATATTTTTCAAGATCAAAAAATAATATTCTTGAATCAACCACATGTTTCCTTAATTATATTTTATTCTTTAAATGAAGTGTAGACACTAGATCAGCCAAAACTAATGAAAACACAAATGAAAAATGATGTACATGTTTCCCAACAAGAATATGGCATACAAACTCCACAACATGATTTGTTATGCATGAAAATACATCTCATATTTCTTCAGATACATCTACACCAAAAACAATATGTTTCACACACTGAACACCTTTCACCAGTTCATCTAAACTATGAAAACCCACACAAGAACACTGGAAAATAACTTCCTAATTATCAATATTCAACCTTCTTTTCCAAAACATAGAGAACACCATCATAATACATATCCCAAATCCACAAGATTTGAAAGAAAATAATAGAGGACTGTGAAGAAAAAACATTTCTCTTAGTCCACAGAAGATGAACTCTATTAGAAGAATTCACACACCAGTGGACATAACTTTCACATACTAGCATACCAAAAGCTAAAAATCAGGAAATATCACCACAATATCACCATTATGAAATCTACAAAACTGCACAAGCATAGGATCAACATAGGAGAAATGCGGAGCACATACTAGAGAACAATTTGAACACATTCATCACTCTGACTTCTCTTCTTTATTAATTTTCTTAAAATCACTTGGAAACTCATCAACACAAAAAATTTGCAACGTCATAAAGATATCTCCATGTACTCACAACATATTGGACTTTGTTGACATCAATGACAACACCACCAAACTAGCTCATACTTGCAACAATCTCCCCCTTTGTCATTGATGTCAACACATGATGTGAAAAACCATCAAAGACAACAACCTACATAATATTCTAGGAGAACAACTTCTCTTCTATTGCAACTATTTTTCACATGATTTTCTCTCCCCCTTTGACATTAATGGAAAATATCAACAAATTTGATTACTCCCTCTTAGGAGTACACTCATACTACAATAATGAAAACCAACCTTTTCTATTCCCCTTGTGAAGTAGACCCATCTATTAGTCCAAATAAATAAATAATTTATGAATTCACTAGACTGATGCACCTTCATGTGCACTTAGTTCAGAGGGCCAATGACCCTCAACCTCTCCCTTAGTAAATATGTCTGCAATTTGTTCCTTTGTTGTCATATACTCTAGTCTGACTTCATTCTCTAGCACATTTTCTCCCAAGAAATCATATTTGATAAATATGTGCTTTGTTCTTGAATGCATAACTAGGTTCTTTGAAATTTTTATTGCACTTGTGTTGTCACAGAAAATAGAAATAGGCTAATCACGTACCACTCCAATGTCTTTCAGAGTTTACTTCATCCACAAAACCTATGTGAAATAGGATCTTGCAACAATATATTCTACTTCTTGATGAGCCCAAAATGTGCTTATAGTTTGGATATTATGATGAAATTTTAATATCTTTACTTTTGTTATTTGTGGTTTTTTAAACTCTTTTGAAACCTTTTATGGGGATATCCTGTAGCAAGACATTTGCATATTCCTGCAGCTTATTGTGTTGACTTGACTACATTTATTACCCTGTTGACTCCCTAAATGACTAGTATATCACATACAATTTTTGAATGATGAAATAGATTTAAATGTGTGATTAATGAATGGATATTGTGTATGTGCCATACACCTTTTCTTTCGCATCTGTTACCTTTTTTTTCATAGGTTGTCGAAGAATGATCGAGTCAAGTGTAGCTGATCTCGGCCTTGCAATAAAGTCTATTTCCTGCATGACTTAGAGGAAGCTTCGGCGAAGACTCTCTGACCGAAACCATTGGGAAATATTTTTAATGACAATCAATCTGGAAAGAGTGGAGTGCTAGATTCTCTCTGGATCGGGTTGAACACATAAATTCATTTATGAAGTTTGTTCCTTGATTCTGAGATACACTTTACTTCCACGTCTTTATTTGATAGGGTTAGTTAGTTAGTTGCTCTCTTAATTTTTAATAAAGTACTCCTCCTACGCGAGTGAGGAAGGAGATGATAGTTAGAGTAAGATAGAAGCATAGTGATAGAGAGATATAGCAGATATCATGTAAGAATTAGTATGATAATGAAAAGCAGAATATGTTTGACAAGAGATAGAGTTTGTTGTTAGTTTCTATATCAACAAAGCAATGTATACCATTCTTTTTTCATGAATAAAGTTTGATGAAGTTCTGAGTTCAGCACCTGCATAATCAGTAGATGCTTGCTAAGGGGGCCCACTTAGTAAGTATCTGTAGCTAGTTAGTTAGCTGTTCTTTTCTGTTGATCTTCAGTTAGCTTTCATCTTTGAAGTTTCATACAAACTTAGTCTTGTATTGCTCCTGCAGCATAGAGAATCCATCCCTGTGCCTGTTCTTGCAGCATAAGGCTAGTTCATAGTTTATGTTTCAGTCGTAGCTGTTATGGTTTCTGTTTTAATCAAATCATAGTTGAGTAAAAGAACTTTGCATTACCTTCCTATAGCATAGATAGAATTCCTTTCCAGTATTTATTTCTGCTAAGTTTTGACTGAAACTAGTTCTTAGTGCATATATTTTGCCGCGCCATTTAAAGTATATGTCCCCTAGTTTGACAAGTAAATGAACGTCCATAGAGTGATATTAGTCACCTATTGGAATGTCCAATTCTCAGGAAAGGTTTTACTGTGATTTTCATATCTTTTTGTGGGCGCGACTATTTTTGGCACCACTGTCGGGGATGGCGTCCAGCTAGGAATTTGTCAAAAGTCATTTTTAGCATTAGCTTAGCTTATTAGTCAAAAAATTTCAAAATCTTTCAAGCCACTATTCATCGTATTGCATGCATAGAAGAAGAAGAGATGCACTGGGAAGGTTCCTCCCTGAAAACCTATTTGTTGAACTACCATTTGACCCAGCTGACAACGAACCTAAGGAAAACCCATTCGCTTTGTTATTCCAGCAAGCAAACATGGAAAATAACCCACCTAATAATCCACCTCCTACTTTTGAGTTTCCCATTGTTCCCCAATGAGATACTGACAATCTTAAGAATATACCTTCTTCACTACTTCCAAAATTCTATGGCCTAGTCACAGAGGAGCCTGAAACTTTTCTGTTTGAGTTTGATGTCCTCTGTCACAATTATGACTACAACTCAGACACTCATAAACTGAAGTTATTTCCTTCCACCTTGAAGGAGGGAGCTCTGAGATGGTTCATGAGTCTGGGAAGAGGCGTCGTTGATAGTTAGGCAGCCATGCACACTAAATTCCTTGAGAAGTATAAGGAATATTGTAAGAGTGCCAGCAAAGGTGATGACATATTCCAAATTTAGCAGAAAAAGGATGAAAGTCTAGAAGATTAAATTTCCAGATTTTTGTTTTCACTAAAGAGGAACTCAAACCATACTCTCAACGAGGACTCTCAGAAACTACTCTTTCTAAGGGGAATCAGTGATGCCTGTATAGATGCCTTAGACCTGATGGGAGGAGGTGATATAACCCAACTGCCTTGGGATGATATAAAGAAAATATGTCTTAACTACTCTTGAGCAATAGTTAAGAAAGGTTGAGATCATCGTGTTACAGTGGATAAGTCTTCTTCTGGTGAAGTTTCTCGGATGGAGATAACAAATTTGTTGTCTCACTTCAGACAAGACATCATTAATAATATGGCTACACAACTGGACACCATGCAAGCTCAGAAGAAACACAAGGAAGCTGAGACAGTTTTGGTTGAGTTCTGTCCATACTACAGATAGAAGAAGCATGACTATAGATGCAAGATGGTGGCTAATTTAGAAGCTAAGCAACTACCTACTGACTTCAAGCCAGTAGAAGGTGATGATGATCAAGTGTTCTTTGTTGCATAAAAGAGACCATGGGCCTAAAGACAAGGTATGCCTCAAGATCCTTTAACTTTTGGTAATCCTTATTTTGGCTATAATGACCAATGGCAACATGCATATGGACCACCACCACCCTGGAATCCACCTCAACCAAGTTGGCCTAATTATCAGACCCCACAATGGCAATCTCCTCAAGGAGGTTGGTAGCAGCCACAAGGACAATGGACCCCACCTTCAGGTAATTGGCAGCAAAATCCTCAATGGAGAGGTCCTCAGCAATGGCAAAACCAGCCCCCTGAATTCCTGCAGCTTCCATAGCCACAACCACAGGCCCTCATGCCACCTCCTGCAGCAACTGCCACAAATCCTGGCCCTCCAAAGCAAATTCCTATGCCTTCCCAACCATTGCCAAATCCCAATAATAAGCAATAGCGGTAGCCACCGCAGCCTACGTATCTTGCCGAAGCCAACCAATATCAAGCTTATGCCTTAAAGATTAATGACATCCATTTGAGGTCTGGAACCACTTTACCTGCTCAAAAACTACCTCTGATTACTGAAATACCAGATTCTCCCCTTGAAGAGTTTACTGCACCTGTTGTGCCTACTAAGCATATGCCTATAACTGATACAGTTTCTAAGGAGCCTATTTTTCAAAGCCAAAACAAACAACCTTTTCCTCAAAGGTTGCAAAGTACTGCATTTAAATCCATGGAAGAACCCACTTTTGACATTCTGGATCAGCTCAAAAATGTACAAATTCAAATCCCCTTATTTCAATCTATTAAAGATGTTCCTATTTTTGGAAAAGCTATTAAAGAGGCTTGTTTAAAGAAGCTTGGATGAAAGAAAAAGGATCCTCAAACAATTCATGTCTTAGGGAAATTAGCTGATATAATGTTGAGAAATGCAGTCATTCCAAAGTATATTGACCTTGGAAGTCCTGTAGTGCAGATACATATAAATGGCCAAATTGTAAAAAATGTTTTGATTTATTTAGGTGATGCCATTAATGTCATGACAAAGCATACTATGGACTCCTTGAATATTTCAAACATTAGGTCTACACCCACAGTTCTGTAGCTTGCAGATAGCTCCATAGTTAAACTTGATGGGATGGTGGAAGATGTAATTGTCACTCTTGAATCTTGGGAGTATCCAGCTGATTTCACAATATTATCAGTTAAGGCAACTTTAGAAGGGTATCCAATTATTCTTGGTAGACCATGGTTAGCAACTGCTGATGCTTTATAGGGTGTTGTTCTGGAGATATGACCATTTCTGATGGAAATTCCACAAAAAAATTAGCTTTGTATCCACCTGCTAGACCTCAACTAGATTTGTCCCAACCTATTTGGCCAGATGTGGGGGAAGAAACTGAAGAAGCCAATTCGTTGGCTCAATTAATGATGCTTCAAAATGATCCATTCTCACAACTTCAGAGTGAGGATGCTTTGCTTTTTCAAATTCTACAGTTCAACTCTGATATGGGTAGTTCATCTAATCCAAGTGGCAGTCATCTACAATGTTTCTTGCAGCAACCAAATTCTGAAAGTTCACTACCTAAAATTCCAGCAATTTTTCATAACTTGCTTCCACAAGAGGTACAAACATCACCTGTAAATTCTATGAGTAATCTTACTAAGTACATAGAATTGTCTCTAGGTCACTGTTTGAATATAAATAGCAAGTTGTCACAGTCTCAACAGGCTGACTTATTAAAAATACTACAAGATCAGTATAAAACTTTTGCATGGGAATATAGGGATATGCAAGAAATAGATCCTCAAGTTTGTACTCACAGGATATATATCAAAGAAGATTGTTTACCAGTCAGACAACCTCAAAGAAGATTAAATCCAGCACTTAGAGAAATAGTTAAAAGTGAGCTTCAAAAGTTGCTTGATGCTGGTTTTATTTATCCAATCTCTAACAGTCAATGGGTTTCTCTATTAGTCATTGTCCCCAAGAAAGGTGGAAAATGGAGAGTGTGTGTAGATTACAGAGATTTGAACAATGCCACTAAAAAAGATCACTTTCCACTACCTTTTGTAGACCAAGTACTAGACTCACTGTCTGGTAAAAGATATTTTTCCTTTTTGGATGGTTACAGTGGGTACAATTAGATAAAAAATTTCCTTGAAGATCAACATAAGACCACTTTTACCTGTCTATGGGAAACATTTACTTAAATTTTGTCTTGCCTTTTGGTCTATGCAATGCACCAGCAACATTTCAGAGAGCAATAATTAGTATCTTTACTGATATATCTCACGACTGTATGGAGATTTATATGGATGATTTCACTACCTATGGAGTCACATTTGAAGAAGCACTAGTGAATTTAGAAAAGGTATTGAAAAGGTGCAGAGAGAAAAATTTGTCTCTAAACAGTGAAAAGTGTTTTCTAATGATGGAAGAAGGTATTGTTTTAAGTCATCATATTTCAAAGAATGGAATTCAGGTCGACCCTGCTAAATTGAAATTATTATGAATTTACAAACTCCTGCAAAATAAAAGGATGTCAGAAGCTTCCTTGGCCATGTAGGGTATTATAGAAGGTTTATAAAAGACTTCAGTAAAATTTTCAGTCCACTTTATGCCTTATTAACTAAGGATTCTCAATTTGAGTGGACAGAGGCCTGTGAAAAATCCTTCCTACAACTAAAGGACTTGCTTACTCAAGCCCCTATTCTTCAAGGTCCAAAATGGAATTTACCTTTTCACATACATGTTGATGCCTCTGATTTTGGTATAGGAGCAATTTTAATTCAAAAAGAAAATTCAATTGAGCATGCTATCTACTTTATCAGCAAGAACCTTCAAGGTCCTGAGCTCAACTATACTATTACAGAAAAGAAATTGCTCGCAGTAGTGTATGCTTTGAATAAATTTAGGCATTATGTAATAGGTTATCAGATATTTGTCAATACTGACCATGCAAAAATCAAGTATCTGATGAACAAACCTGCCATATCTAGTAGATTGGCAAGATGGCTCCTGTTGTTACAAGAATTTGACATTACAATCATTGACAAACCAGGAAGAGCTAATGTTGTAGCTAACTTTTTATCAAGACTTCAACCAGCTGTACCTATTAAACATGGCATCATTGATGATAGGTTCTCAGATGAACACTTGTTTTTCATTGCTGCACATACACCATGGTATGCAGACATTGCCAATTATCTAGCAGCAAACAAAATACCGGCTCATTTTTCTCCAAAAGAAAAGAAATTGTTAATAGAGAAAAGTTTTAACTTTTCCTAGATCGCAAATTGTCTGTTTTATACTGGACCTGATCAAGTAATGTGAAGATGTGTAAGAGAAGACAAGACTTATGATATCTTGCATGCTTTCCATGATGAACCATGTGGAGGACATTTTGTAGCAAAAAAAACATCAATGAAGATTCTTACAATAGGGTACTACTGGCCAACATTACACAAGGATGTTGTGGCCTATATAAGGAAATGTGACAGATGCCAATGTATGGGAAGACCAACCAAGTCAGATGAAATGCCACTATACCCACAGGTAATAATCAACCCTTTTGATAAATGGGGAATGGATTTTGTGGGACCAATTGATCCACCATCAAATGGCAAGTCATACATTCTAGTCTGCATGGACTATGTAACAAAGTGGGTTGAGGTAAAAGTTATGACTCATGCTTAGGATAACAAAGTTGCTAAATTTCTGTATGAACAAATTTTCACGAGATTTGGAGTTCCCATAGAGCTTGTAACTGATCAAGGAGCTCAGTTCACATCAAATATGATCACTGCACTAATGAATGACTATAAAATCAAACATAGGAAGTCTAGCCCCTATCACCCTCAAGCCAATGGTCAGGCAGAGGTAACAAACAGGGAAATTGAGGTGATCCTAACAAAGACAGTGCTGATCCATAGAAAATATTGGAGCAATAGGCTTCCTGAAGCAGTTTGGGCCTACAAAACTACATGAAAGACAACAACTGGGTTTACACCTTTTGAACTACTTTATGGGAAAACAGCCATGTTGCCCATTGAATTTGAGCACAAAACTTTGAGGACAGCTCTTGAACTCAATATGGAAATATCTGAAGCATATAAGGACCGTCTCCTACAGCTAAATGCTTTGGACGAAATGAGAAAAGCCACCCTACAGCACACAAAAGCAATCCAATAGCAAAGGAAGAAATGGCATGATCAACACATCAAAATCAGAAAATTTGCTGCTGGTGATTGGGCTCTGTTATATGATTCCAGATATCAAGAAAACCAGGGTAAGCTCACAACACACTAGCTTAGTCCCTATGAAGTTGAGAATGTGTTTGGCAACAGAGCTGTATAGTTGGTGACAATTGATCCAGTCCGTTTCAAATTGCTAGTTAATGGCCACCAACTCGGGTTGTACCATAAACCAATATCAAAGGAAGAATTCATGCAGCAGTTCGTTCAGGTTCCTCCCACTACTCTTCTTGCAGCTGAAGGCTTTAGCCTTTCTCCTGCAGCTTCACCGTAATTTTAAAAAAACATGTTCATAATAAAGGTTTTCTTTTGAAAAGGAAACCCCTTTTTCTCCATCCTCATTTATTGCCCCCATCTCACTTCTTTATCTTCCATCCATCCATCCATTCCATTCATTCATCTCATTCACCCACATCACCCATCCACTTCATCCATCCACATCACCCTTAATTATGATATCATTCCCAACTGTCAACTCATGCAGACGTCGTCATCTTTCTTCACACATACGTGCAAAGGAACGCCATGTCTTTTGTTATCGTATATTTGATTTATTTTATTCTATTCATTTACTACTATGACAGTACCAGTCATTATTACCCGATCTCCACCTATTCTTTAGTACATGTGAGGACACATGTCATACTCTCAGTAGGGGGTGGGGTAATCCACCTTTTAAATCTATCTTTTCACCACTGCCATAACTGTGCAAATAACCTTTCTTTATTATTTTTCTAGTACTTTCCAAATATGATCGTATGTTCTTCTTTATTGCATGTTTTTCTTGTAAATTATGATTAAAACTGCTTGTTCAAAAAGTTCATTTTTGGAAAAGAAAGAAATGTGACGGCATGACAAAAGAAAAACCAGAACAGAAAGGGAAACAGACAATTTGAATTTTCAGTAAGGAATTGAGTTTAGCTAAGAGAAAACTGTGAACATGGGTGGTTAACTGGTGTGACATGAGCCTATAGCTCATAAGTTATTATTGCAAAATCCTCAAATAGTCCACGCATTTAGCCTCTGTGGATGGTTAAATTACTTCTTGAGTTTAAATGCTTTTAATGAGGAGGCTGCTGGAGAATTTTTGAGAACCCTTTCTGAAGGGGAAGCTACTATGTGGGGTCTAACGGTTGTTGCAACTAAAAATAGAATTTCTAAAGTAACCGGGCTTCCAACCGTTGGAGAAAATTTTTCTTAAGATGCTGCCGCTGCAAGGGCTGAGTTTTCAATGCCCACTGATGGACCTTTGGAAGTCTCCAAGCAGGGATGCAAGCAGGTATCGTTGCCTCCTCCTTATTCAGAATACGCTGCTTACATAATCAGGTATTTAACCTGTGAAGGTCGTTTCTCCTACCTACATTCTTATCATTTCAAATTATTAAGCCATATGAGGCATGGGTTAGTTGTAAATGTTCTGAATTTCCTATTAAATTTTCTAGAACAAAGTGCCCACGAAACCCAATAGGGGAAAGATAATTCTGTTGCTCACCATGGCCTTATCAAATTACTGATTGAACACTCTTTGAGAGATGTCTCACCTCTTTCCTGGAAACAATTCGTTGCCCAAAAGAGCTTGCAAATTCCACAACCCCCTAGGGTACTTACCCCACGACCTCAGAAAAAGAAGAAAGAAATTGCGTCTACCAGTAGAATAGGGCAAGGGTCATAGATACTTCTATAGCACCTGGTCCTGCAGCTCTTACACCTGAATCCTTTGCTAGGATACAAACTAGGTCTACCACTAGGAGAGAGAAAGGAAAAACAAAGGCAGAAGGGTCCCCAGAATCTGACCCTCGTTCTTAGAAAAAGCAATGCTCTTCTCTTGCAGCACCTTCCTCTGCAGCCATCTCTCCTACAGCAACACCTGTTGCTAACACCAGTTCATCGTCATCCTCTGGTAGGGCAGAACCCTCTAAGCAGACCAGAAAGAGGAAGGCTACTAGAACACCTCCTGTAGCCGCATCAGTGCCAAGAAGAGTTTCCACAAGGAAACAATGTAAGACCTCCCCTGCTTCACCTCAACCAGAGGTTATTGTAATTTCAGAAGGGTCTGTAGAGTCTGGATTTGATGTTTCTCAGAATGTGTCCGAAAATGCTGCACAGAGTTCATTCGTTCTTGAAGAGGAACAAGTTGAGACAAAAGAAATAGGGCATAATGAGCAAGGGTTACCAAATCTTGATGACTTGACTACCGCTGCTATGCAGTTTTCAGAGGAAGCACAGTCTTCTCCACCGCAGCAACCAGAATTCATTTTGCAACCAGAGCAAGAACAAAATGAACAATTAAATGTGCCTAGTGAAGCTACATTTCACCCTGCAACTTATAAAGCCATTGTTGTTTATAAGAAGACGTTTTTAATTGAGTTTCTAGAATATGTCAAAGCTAACTGGGAACTAGTTACATTGCAAACCCTGACTTTCCGGCACATAGCCTAGACTGACATGCAATAAAGTCTATGGGAGGTAGAAAGGAAGAAACTAAAAAAGGAAATTGAAAGTCAGAAATAGGAAATTGTTGAGTTGAAAGCAAAAATGGATGAAATGTTAAAATTAACTGGTCAGATTATGGAATGCAGACCACCACCCAGAGTTTATGCTTTGTACCTTAAGGAACAATTCTTATGGTTCCAACTAATGATAATTTCCAGAAATATAGATCCTATACTTCACATTGCTAAAGAGTTTTACGAGGCATACCAGGCAGCCCCTAATTGGTTAAGAAATTCTCTGTGTGAATTCTATTTACATGGCTTCTTAATTCCATTTGAAAAAAAATGGAATCCTCTTTTGTATATTGGTGATATCCATTTGAGATCATTTATGTCATGGGCAGCAAATGAAGAGAATTACGGCAGGCAATGGGAAATATATGAGGAAGCTGAGAGAAATGAGCCTATTCCATTATGCTCTCAAAGTTCAAATCCCCATGCAATGTTGAAAGACTGGTTTGCTCTGACATATGGCATTAATAATATTACAGCCAGAGAGAAAATATTTGATATTAGGAAACAGGTATATGATGAATTTCAGGCACAACCATATTCGTTTTGGAGACTGTCATACACCAGAAGTGAGAAAAGGTGGGAAAGATTAACTGTTGGGCTAAGAAAATCAGAACCACACAGTCCCCTAAATTTCATAGCAGCTCTCAAATGATCAAGCAGATATATACAGTTGGGAATTCAAAAGAGATTTGAACTATGGTTGCCATTGACATTCAGACCTCCTGTGCTAATGTGGCCCCTTTATCCTCACTATGCTACAAATCTTAATGATGATTTAGAATACTGCAGGTATGAAAGGTGCCAAGCTTTTAGAGGATTTTATTACAGGTTTGGAACTCCATTTCAGAGTCATGCCGCAACCACTGATTTTAGAGAAACTACCAGAAAAGTTAATGCTGGAGGACCAGCATTAGGCTAAGTAGGGGGCAGTGATGAGCCCAAAATGTGCTCATAGTTTGGATATTATGATAAAATTTTAATATCTTTACTTTTGTTATTCGTGGCTTTTTAAACTCTTTTGAAACCTTTTATGGGGATATCATGTAGAAAAAGATTTGCATATTCTTGCAGCTTATTGTGTTGACTTGACTACATTTATTACCCCGTTGACTCCCTAAATGACTGGTATATCACATACAGTTTTTGAATGATGAAATAGATTTAAATGTGTGATTAATAAACAGATATTGTGTATGTGCCATACGCCTTTTTTTTCACATCCGTTACCTTTTGTTTCAAAAGTTTTTGAAGAATGATCGAGTCAAGCGCAGCCAATCTTGGCCTTGCAGTAAATTCTATTTCTTGCACGACTTCAAGGAAGCTCCGGTGAAGACTCTCTGACCGAAACCGTTGGGAAAGATTTTTAATGACAGTCAATCTGGAAAGAATGGAGCGCTAGATTCTCTCCGGATAGAGTTGAATGCATAAATTCATTTATGAAGTTTGTTCCTTGATTCTGGGATACACTTTACTTCCACGTCTTTCTTTGCTAGGGTTAGTTAGTTAGTTGCTCTCTTAATTTTTAATAAAGTACTCCTCCTGTGCAAGTGAGGAAGGAGATGATAGTTAGAGTAAGATAGAAGCATAGTGATAGAGCTCCTATATAGCAGATATCATGTAAGAATCAGTATGATAATGAAAAGCAGAATTTGTTTGACAAGAGACAGAGTTTGTTGTTAGTTTCTATATCAACAAAGCAATGTATACCATTTTGTTTTCATGAATAAAGCTTGATAAAGTTTTGAGTTCAACACCTGCGTAATCAATAGATGCTTGCTAAGGGGGCCCACTTAGTAAGTATCTGTAGCTAGTTAGTTAGCTGTTCTTTTCTGTTGATCTTCAGTTAGCTTTCATCTTTGAAGTTTTCATCCAAACTTAGTCTTGTATTGCTCCTACAACATAGGGAATCCATCCCTGTGCCTGTTCCTGCAGCATAAGGCCAGTTCATAGTTTGTGTTTCAGTCATAGCTATTATGGTTTCTATTTTAATCAAATCATAGTTGAGTAAAAGAACTTTGCATTACCTTCCTGTAGCATAGATAGAATTCCTTTCCAGTATTTATTTCTGCCAAGTTTTGACTGAAACTAGTTCTTAGTGCATATATTTTGCCACACCATTTAAAGTATACGTCTCCTGGTTTGACAAGTAATTGAACGTCCATAGAGAGATATTAGTCACCTATTGGAATGTCTAATTCCTAGGAAAGGTTTTACTGTTATTTTCATATCCTTTTGTGGGTGCGACCACTTCTCTACTAGATAAAGAAACCAAGTCTTGTTTTTAACTCAACCATGAAACCAATCTTCCAGCTAGAAAGAAAGGACCACCACTGGTACTCTTCCAGTCATCTACACATTTGGTCCAATCAACATCTATATAAGCACTCAGGGTAAAATAATCACTCTTAGGATACCATAATCCATAATCTGGTGTACCTTGAAGATATCTAAATATCTTCTTTATAGCTATGACATGCACTTTTGTAGGATCTACTTGGAATTTGGCAACTATACATACTACATGCATAATATCTAGTCTAGTAGTAGTAAGATACAACAATCTGCCAATCATAGATCTATATTTTCTCTTATTAGTCTTAGTAGATTCATCATCTTTGCTTAGTTTACATCCAATTACCATAAGATTTCAAACCGGTTTGGAATCATCCATCCCAAACTTCTTCAAAAAATATTTTACATACTTAGATTGTGAAATGAATATCCCTTTATCAATTTGATTCACTTGTAGACTAAGGAAGGAATTCAATTCACTAATCATAGACAACTCAAATAATTCTTTTTGCATCTCTTCAACAAACTATTTACACATGCCATCATTTCCACCCAAAATGATATCATCAACATACACAACTACTATCAAAATTTTATTACCATGCACTTTGAAGTAGAGATTGATATCAGTAGAACCTTTGCTAAATTCTTGCTTTGTCAGGTATCTATCCAATCTTGCATACCAAGCTCTGGGAGCTTTCTTTAGTCCATACAATTCCTTCCTCAACTTACAAACCATGTCTGGTTTGTTAGATAACTGAAACCCTTTAGATTGTTCCATATACACTTCTTCCTCCAACTCACCATTCAAAAAATCTAACTTAACATCCATCTGATACACTTTGAAGTCCTTGTGGGTAGAGAATGCCAAAAACATCTTGATAGCTTCCATTCTAGCCACAAGGGAAATTTTTTCTTCAAAATCTATACCTTCAACTTGTGCATATCCCTTACATACAAGTTTTTCCTTATTCCTTCCACTTTCATTTAGCTTATTCCAAAACACCCATTTCGAGCCAATCACATTTTTATTCATAGGCTTGGGGACTATTTCCCACATCTGATTATTTTCTATTTGATGTAAATCTTCTTTCATTGCTCTCATCCAGCTCTCATCTTCACATGCTTCACTTACAAATTTATGTTCAATTTTAGAAAGTAAACACAAATTTACCTCAGCTACAATTCTACTTCTTGTCTTCACACCTTCACTCTTGTTTCCAATTATCTGTTCCTTTGGATGATTCTTTTGTACATACTTAGGAGTCTTAACAGTAGGTTTTGACTCATTCTCTTCTTCTTCTTCTTCATTCTTTTCTTCTTTCTCTTCTTTGTCCTTCTCTTTATTCTCCTCAGGTACACATCTATAGATAGGATCATCAGTTTCAACTTCACTTAACTCAATAGGTCTTTGTATGTCTTCATCAACTTTCACATTAACACTTCCAACAATCTTTCTCAATCTTTTGTGAAAGCATTTGTACATGCTTTCCTAGTAGTAGAGTATCCAAGAAAGATTCCTTCAACACATCTAGCATCAAAATTTCCAAGATTTTCTTCATCCCTTTTTATATAACATCTTCTTCCAAATACCTTGAAATATTTCACAGTACGAGTCTTACTAGTCCATAACTCAAAGGGAATATTTGTGTGTATCTGATCTGAACTTTATTAAGAACATAAACAACAATGTGTATCAATTCTCTCCAATATACATCTGGTACATTTGATTCTTTCATCATAGTTCTAGTAGCTTCCTATACTAAACTATTTTTCCTTTTAACTACTCCATTTTGTTGAGGGGTTCTTGAAGTAGAAAAATGTCTTTTTATGCCATGTTGTTCACATAATGCATTAAATTCACCAAAAGTGAATTCACCACCTCTATCAAATCTCAAGCACTTGATTTTCAAATTTACATCATTTTACACTCTTTCTCTAAATACCTTTAACCTATTCAGAGCAAGAGTCTTTTCTCTAAGAAAAGAAACCCATGTCATTTGAGTATAATCATCAATAAGAAACATGAAATACCTTTCACCATTCAGGCTTCTACTTCTAGTTGGACCACAAAGATCAGTGTGAACTAACTCCAACATTCTAGTAGTAGAATGCTCTTTTCCTTTAAAGCTACATCTAGTTTGTTTCCCCAACTGACAACTTCTAGACATAACATTAGCAGGTCTTGTGATTCTAGGCAACCCTCAAACAATCTCTTTTGAACTGATTTTGACTAGGTTATCAAAATTTACATGTCCCATTGTCTTGTGCCATAACCAACTTTCACTAATTTGAGATACCAGGCATTGACCATCAACACCCTTCAGCTAATATATGTTTCCATGAGTTCTTCTTCTAGCAACATCCATATCTCCATTTCTGGATCCATTTAATATTTCACATGTGTTGTTCTGAAACACAAGTTTAAAGCCATTGCTACACATTTGACCGACACTTAGAAGGTTATGCCTCAAACCCTTCACATAATATACATCATCAGTATTTTTACACTCTATCAAAACTAAATGAACCTTTCCCACAAATTTTATCTCCTGAATCATCACTGAACATAACTAAACCACCATCATATTTCTCAATTTTACTGAACTTACTCTTATCTTTGGTCATGTAATTACTATCAATTACCTAGTAGTATTCATCCTGTCTTGCATGAAAAGTGGTAACCAAAGTACCTTCCATCATATTCTTCTTATTCTCCAAAGCCTTCTTACTTACACATTTTCTAGGGTTAGTGGATATAGATTTATTTTCCAAAGCTAAAATTAAGCATTCACTATCATCAACCTCATTCTTAGATTCATCATCAGAAATTACTGCTTCTTCTTTAATATAATATAACTTCTTATTTTTCTTATCCTTTCTATCCATATCCTTATAATCCTTGTTCTTCTTATGTGCATCCCTATTCGGACATCTTGAAGCATAATGACCAATATTACCACAACTAAAACATTTAAAGGGAAACATACCTTTATGCTTTCTAGTGTCTTTCTTCAACTTCCTGGTGAAGTTTTCATCCAACTCATCATCATCACTATTTGGTTCTTCTATCTTCATTTCCTTAAATGTAGTTTTTGTCTTTTCTTCTATCTTGTCTTCTTTTTGGAACTTCCTCATCTCAAATGCTTGCAAGGTGTCGAACAACTATTCCAAAGTGTACTTCTTAGGATCATACATTTCATCAATAATAGAGTTATTGTTGTTGTAGCATTTTGGTAGGGTGATCAGGATCTTCTCAATTATATCTTCATCTGATAGTTTTCCTCCTTGATTTCTAACTTTATTTGCAGTCAATTCAACCCTCTGAAAGAAACTTGTAAATTCTTCACCTTCTTCAATCTTCATATTCACAAATCTATGTTATGCCACCAGCTTCTTTGCCTCTTTCACTCTTTCACTTCCTTCATACATGTCTTCCAAATTCTTCCAAAATTCATATGCAGTATTCAAAGAAAGGACCTTAAATCAATCATTTTTAGATAAGCCATTGCAAATAGCATATTTCACCTTCTCATTTTCTTCATAAGTAAAGATCTCATCTGCAGTATTAAGAGCACCAACTGGGGGTGTATACTTTGTCTCTACAGCCTTCTGGGTCTTAAAACTAAGAGAGATAATATAGCCTTTCATCTGTCCCTTCCAATCATTATAGTTAGTTCCATTGAACATAGGGATCACCAACTTATGTGCCATATGATCTTAATTAAGCAGTTAAGCTCTACACAAGGAACCAAATGCTCTGATAATAATTGTTAAATAGGTGCAGTACTACTAAGAGGTGGGGTGAATCAGTTGTCACACAATTCAAACTTAAAACTTCAATACATATCAATTCCACAACCACACTATTCTATTATTAAGTAAGAGCATGAAACACAAATAACATAAAGTAAATCAACACAATGAACACCAGATTTTTACGTGGAAAACCTAATAAGGGAAAAACCACGGTGAGGGTTAACTCACAATATAAAGAGATTATAAACTAAATACAAAGGCTTGCTGCCCAAAATAAGGATTCACTATCCAAGTACAAAGTCTCACTGCCTACAAAAAGGACTCACTGTCCAATAGGGAGGCTCATTGCCTACAAATACAAAAGAGAATAAAATATCCACCACAAAATTTAACACACATACATAGCCTTGAATAAGGATTTCAAAAACCTTTATCTCACTGCCTTCAGGAATTCAAAACAATAAAAATTGCGGTCTCAACATACTCACATACACACTTTTGATCTTCTGATTTGTGGCTCACTTTCATCACTTTGCATCACTCTATCATTCAAATATTCATAATTTTACTTTCTTTTATACCATCCTCAACCTTAGAAGCTTTCTCCAAGGTCGGCCACAAATATCTTATTTCATAAATTCATTTTAGGTTGATAACTCAAAATTCCCATGGAAGAAAGGAATAAGAGTGGACCAATAAAGATATTTTTCAAAATCAAAAAATAATATTCTCGAATCAACCACACTTATGCTTAATTATATTTTATTCTTCGAATGAAGTGTAGATACCAAGTCAACCAAACCTAATAAAAACACCAATGAAAAATGATGTACACACTTCCGAACAAGAAGATGACATGCAAACTCCACAACATGCTTCATTATGCACGAGAATACATTTAATATTTCTTTAGATACATTTATAGAAAAAATAATATGCTTCACACACTGAACACCTTTCACCAGTTCATTTGAACTATGCAAACCCACACTAGAACACTGAAACATGACTTCCAAATTATCAATCTTCAACCTTCTTTCCCAAAACATAGAGAACACCATCACAAGACATATCCTAGATCTGCAAGATCTAACAGCAGAGGACTGCGAAGCAAAAACATTTATCTTAGTCCATAGAAGATTATCTCTTTCAAAAGAATTCCCATACCGGTGGATGTAACTTTCACACCAGAAGCTAAAACTCAGAAAATATCACCACAAGATCACCATTATGAAATCTACAGAACCGTACATGCATAGGATCAACATAGGAGAAATGTGAATCACATACCGGAGCACAATCTAAACACATTCATCACTCTGAGTTCTCTTCTTCAGTAATTTTCTTAAAAGAACTTGGAAACACATCAACACACCACATCTACAACTGTTGGTGTAATTAATTATTTAATTACACTGTATTAAGTTTACTTAGGTAATAATTAGTTTGCTTAATTATTAAGTAAAATTTATTTAGTTGATCTATTTTTAGTTCAAAATTAGGTTTAGGGTTATGCATACATTTGTTTTATAAATAAATTCATCCCTTGTATTTTCTCAATTCCTGAATATTATTCATTTGCACATCTTCATGCAAATTTCTCTGTTTTTTCTATTTTTCTCTTATGGAAGGCATTTTTTGGTTTGCATTTTTTTTTATCTTAGTTTTCATTTTATTAATTAAGTGAAATAACTTATTACTCTAACACCCCCCCTTAAGCTAAACATAGGCACATTAATAATTGATTATTTATTAATTATTAAGTGTGCACACTAGGGTTTCCTTTTAGGGTTTGATCTCCTTTCTTAAGGATTGATCTTATTGTAATTATTCAATTCTCTTTAATGCATTTTTTACTTGAGGCTTGTAGAGCATCTTTGTTGTTCTAGATATATTTTCTTTGTGACAGGTTATTGCTTGCAGGTGTTCACTAGGGTTTATGAGGTTGGTTTATCAACTTCTACAACAATGACATAACAATAGCTCCATGTACTCACAACATATTGAACGGTGTTGACATCAATGACAAGACCACCAGACTAGCTCATGCTTGCAACACTTTCCACTCCATTACTTTCCTAGTTATCCATGGAAATGGAAACACCAAAGTGAGGGTTTGATAGAGGAAAACCCCTATACAACCCCAATAATTTTCCCTTCTTGCTTGTGTGTAGGTGAACGTGTGCGCAAAGCTCACTAGCGAACTGATGCTTTAGTGAGTTGATATTCATCACCCTTGTTTTTATTTACTCACTTTATCATATATGTACTTACTTTTTTTACTTTATCATTATACATTATTTCATTAAAGTTAGTTAGCTAGGCTATTAAGTAGGGTTTTGTTATTTCTTAATGTACTTTACATTTTTTGGTCATACAAATTCCAGCGCGCCAGAGAGACACCAATGTATTGCACTATCATTATATACCTGCACTATCGTCCTTGGATAGAGAGTTGTCTCAGGTGCAATTTAAACTCCAAAAACCAGCCTGTTTAGCCCCAATTAGATTTCTAGGTTTGCAAAGTGACATAAGCACTTGATAGTGCTCTTCATTCTTGATCCTCATCCCAAAACATCCATTAGAGTGAGGTAAGTTAGGTCAACCCTTCCCTCTTGACTCTTTGTGACTTGGAGCCTTGGTGTGGTTGGTCCCCCTCTCTTACACCTTGTATGCTCTTGTGAACTCAAATTTTCTAGGATATATGCTCTGAGAAAAGTCTTAAGTGATCTATTGAATGCTAAGGTGAAAATGAGTGAAATAACCTTGTATTTATATTTAATTATCCCAAATTTCCCAAAATTACAACACTACAAGCCGACATTAGATCTAGGAGAATAAAATCCCTGAAGAATTTGACTTAATTTTGATTTTGGGCCACACGAGACTCATACGTCAAAAGTGGCATTTGAGTCCCATTAGATATTAATTATGGGACACATTTAAAAAATGCTTAGAAAAGTGTGAAATCCATATCAAGACCTAAAACCCTAGGTGGGACTCATAGACCCAAGGTAGTGTATGAGTCCTAGATCACTAAATCTAGGCTAGACAACCTAAAAACACTTGAATTATGATTGGATGTTGATTTATGTTGGGATTATCCTCTAAAAGATGCATTAAAGGGGGCTTGTGGATGCAAAATAAGGCCAAATAAGACATTAAGAAGCCCAATTATTAATGAAAACCCTAGAAAAGTATGAAAGTGCGTTACAATACTTTACAACACCCTAGATAAGGCATAATTTAAGCCTACTTTGTTTAAAAAGAGGTTCATTAGGCTCAATTAATCAATAAAATCAATAAAACCTTAGAAAAGTGTGAAAGTTTGTTACAACACTTTACAACACCTTACCAAGGTAAAATTTAAGTACATTTAGTTTACAAGGGTCCAAGACCTAATTTGAATATGTTAGACATTTTACAACAGTAAATTAAGGCCATTTTAGGGAGTACTTTTTCCATCATTACATTAGAAAAGTAAGTTGTGTTGGAAATCTACTAAATGTCAATTTAGCTAATTCAAAGTAATAGAGAATTTATTTTTGGGTCCACACCAAACTGCAAATAAAGGTTTCACTCTGCGCTTCTAACATTATTTTGGTGGATCTATTAGATGTATCTAATTCCAAGATTTCTTCATGATTTGGTTATTGGATCAAAAGATATCAGTAACAAAAGTTGATTTGGAAAATTATAGTTATTCTCTGTATAGTGCGTTTGTGTGGGAGAGTTCACACTTCCCCACAGATAAGTTTTTGGCTTTGCACTTTTAAGGATAAGTTGATAGATGGCAGTAGAGTATGAATTCTAGTTGGAATTGAAGTTTGAGGTCCACATTTTGAGATGCGGATACACACTTGAAGGATATTTTAAGTCTTATGTTGTGCCAACCTAACATGTTTAATGGAGTTTGAAGGGTAAATAAGTGTTGCAGTCTTATGTGGGATCTATTATAGGTCCATGCCACCCTACTGTAAGTTATTTTTTATTTTAGAGTCTTATGTAGTAGAGAATTTTTTAGAGTCAACAAGTTATATCTTGAGAATTGTCATATAATTAGGTTGACCTAATTGATGTTAGAGTTTATGCGAATATATAGGTTAAATATTTTTCAATACTTTGATGAATGACATGAATATATGTGATGTGTAATGCAAAGATTCTACATGCAAATATTAACAAAGCAGTGTGAATGTTGAGTAGAAGATTAAAGTGACACAAATGTAGAGGAAAGTAGAGTGTTAGATTTGAATCAAATGAAGTGTGTAAAATTATTTTATTGAGCTTCATTGGAACTGTATTTCAAGTATATGAAAGATGCAATTATAATAGTTCAAAATAGGTTGTGAGCCACAATCTCTCTTTTATCTTTTAATCTATGGGAAGCGAGTTCACTTAGACAATGAGTCCACTTCCAATTAGTTCACTTGGGCAATGAGTCTACCTGCAATGAGCTAACCCTCACCGTGTTTTTTCCCATTTTGGGTTTTCCATGTAAAAATCCTAGTGTTCATGTGTTATGTGATGTTGTCTAATTATTTCTTTCTTTATTATACTTGAATATGCCTTGGTAATTGGATGCTTAAAGTTTAAATGGTTTAAGAGAATCCTAATTCATCCCCCTCTTAGTATTCCACGTGTTCAACAACTAGTATTAGAGCTTGGTTCCATTGAAGGAGCTTAACCACTTTGGGAAGATATTGGAGGTTTAGCACATGGCCAATAGAAAATTTCTTACTCCTCTGGAAGATATTTCTATTGTTGGAATCTTAGAAGAAGATTACATGCTTGAAAAATATGGAGAACTCAAAGTTTCCCTTGAAGATCTTGAAAAAAATGAAGATGAAAATAGAGATATGAAATAAAATATCAAAGAAGCAAATGAATGCATCAGAGAATTCAAAGATCAAATCAAGAAGCTTAGAGAAAGGAATAAGGAAGTATATCCTCATGCCTATTTTCACTTATCCAATCAATTTACTGCAAGGTAGCTCTCTAAAATATCAACTAGCTTGAATGTAACTTCTCAAGAGATGTCACAATAGACCTCTATGACTAAAGTTAATTAAATATTTAACTCAAATACTATTCTTTCTCAACTATAACAAAACTCTCTCTCTCAAATATATAACCGAGTAAACTGACAATAATGTAGAGTGAAATGCTAGTAGAATGTGTCCTCAACAAATGAGTTTTATTTGTTATTTATACAACAATGAGACCTCACATCCTT
>VDFB02000002.1:209863803-209986704 GCA_007258455.2 Sequoia sempervirens | reverse complement strand
AAAGAAAAAAAAAAAAGTCCAACCTGTCCACTGCGCCCCAGAGTAATTGTAACTCAATTCTATGAGATTTTCACTCCAAAATCCCTTCAAACCCTACAGCTTAACTTTCTAGAAAATATTGAAGTAGATTTTCCACTACTCTCTAGAGCCCTACCAGAACAAAATTAAATACTTTTAACATAAGTAGAACACACTCAAATCTTTTCATGTGCACTTGCAGGTTGAGAAAAAAGAATATGTTAATTGTTGTACCTTTGGTAATCTCCAGCAATGCATCGATCGAGTGTTCATCAACATGACAACAACTATGCTCCACTTTGCTCTTCCATGTGCAAATAACCATGCAACAATCTTTTTATATAAAGAGTTTAAAGCTAAACAAAGTAAAAGTAAAAAAAAAAAGACAAGCAACAGATAGATTCCTAAAAATAGGGTCTTAAATTTAAGATTTTATATATGATTCTTGTTTTTCTCATGAAACTCCTACTCCAAAAAAATAGTTTTTGTAATAGATGGATAAAACAATTTTCTTACTCCCTACTCTAAAATTCATATATTTTCAATAAATTGAAATCCTAGAACATATTATAATGAAGAGAAAAGGTTGACAATGATGAATGACTGTATAAAATTAGAAAGGGTGCAATGCGTATACAAAATCGTATGTGCTTACAATAAAGGCCCTCACACCATACCTCACTTTTAGTTTCTAAAGTTTCTCCTCTAACAACACTCCGAGTATAGAATCGCTCTTGGTATCTTTATCTTTTCTCACCAAAAATTCCCCAGACTGAAATCAAATTCATAATTTTTAGGAAGGAAATATTTAGTTACATTCTACAACTTCTTTGTATCCGAAACAAAGAAAAACTAATTTATACAATCTTCTATTTAAATTATTTTATTTATTTCCATTTTAGGCAACTGGTAAACTAGACATAGTAAGAAATAAGCACATGCTTAGATTTTGAAAACTCTCTTACACAAAAAAAAACCATAAGAAATAAAGCCATAAAGTTTTAATTTTATTTAAAATCATAAGAACAATAGCAGACACTAATAATGAAATCTACCTCTATCACTGACTTTCAACACAAATTAAACCAATAGGCAAACAATCAACACCGAAGTTGTGCTCACTAATTCAGAGTCTTTTCAAACTACAAAACCAATGCCTTCATTGAACAAAGAATAGAAGAATTGTTTTAGAATGAGAAATTGTATATATGATTTTAGTCAATTGTAAAATAGAAAAATAGATAAGTCAAACCTATCCATATAAAGTGTTTAAAGCTAAACAAAGCAAAGCAAAAAAAAAGACAAGCAACAGATAGATTCCTAAACATAGGGTGTTAAATTTAAGATTTTATATATAATTCTTATTTTTCTCATGAAACTCCTACTCCACAAAAATAGTTTTTGTAATAGATGGATAAAACACTTTTCTTACTATGTCTAGTTTACCAATTGCCTAAAATAGAAATAAATAAAATAATGTGAATAGAATATTGTATAAATTAGTTTTTTATGTTTCTGTTACAAATAAGTTACAAAACGTAAATAAAAATTTCCTTCCAAAAAATTATGATTTTTTTTTTAGTCGAGGGAATTTCTGGTGAGAAAAGATAAAGATACTAAGGGAAATTTTGTACTCAGAGTGCTCTTAGAGGAGAAACTTCAAAAACCGAAAGTGAGGTATGGGGTGAGGACCTTTATTATAAGCACATACAATTTTGGATATGCATTGTGCCCTTTCTAATTCTATACAATCATTCATCATTGTCACTCTTTATTATCATATGTTCTACCACTATCGCTAAACACTAGTAAAGAAATCTACCTCTATCACTAACTTCTTGCACAAATTGAATCAACAAGGGAATGATCGACACCGAAGTTGTTCTCACTAATTCAGAGTCTTTTCAAACTACAGAACCAATGACTTCATTAAACGGAGAACAACAACATTATTTTACAATGATAAATTTTATATATCATTTTGGTCAATTGCTTTGTATTGCTCTATTTTGGTTTGAATAAATTTTTACCCCTCTTTGAAAATGTGGAAAACATTTTGGAAGAATAGGGGAACTTATTTCACTTTGTTCTTGAAAGAATAATTTTAGAGACCTTATAAACAATGGAGAAAAATATATTTATGAGGAGCTTCTTGAAGTAAAACAACATATATTGGCCAACATTGAGGAAAAAAGAAAAATTGAGCGTCAGATAAATCAAAAAAATTATGGATAAAGTCAAATTTTGAGCTTCATGAAGTAAAACAACATATATTGGCCAACATATATTTCTCTTTGTTCTCCACATACTTGCACCAATTTGACTATTCATTTTTGGCTAGGCATTATGAAGTGTATAGCTTATTTTAGTTACTATTTCTTCTCTTTTAGTTTCATTTAGCATTCAAAAAGGACAAAAGGTCTTATAAGTGAAAAATATCTATGCCTCAAGAAATAATGCAAATAAAATGAGGTGAATAAATGCTTAATTTCTGAGTGAATATGGCTAGACATAAGATGATATTGTTGGAGTAAAAGATAGAAATAATAGAGGTAAAAGAAACAATCTTTCAACTTTAAAGGTCAAGTTTTTTTAATAATTAATAGTTTTAAAAATTGATTTATTCATGTTTAAACAACACAAAAAAGATATAGATTTAAAGAAGAGTTATTAACACCTTTATGAGGGGAAATAGATGGTGTTGGTGGGTGTTTTTGCACTTTTCAACACAGGTTATTCATAGGTGCATTACCTCTCTTGAAAGGAAATATCCTACAAACAAGTTGTAGAAAACTATCCCAAGGTCTCTTAGGTGTCAGGTCTTGACAATGTTTAGAATATCTTAGTTGTTTCATATGATTTGTTGGTAACCACAGGGCAGACTTATAGATGAGTTACAAAGCATAGGAAGTTAGGTCTGCAAATGCAGTTTCAAAGTGTTGGAAGTGAATGAACAATGGTTGTCCACTCAAAACAATAAGCTGAAACTCACCTCTTTCATCTGATTTAGCTTTATTGTGATGCTTAAGATTCTACTCTAACCAAGGAGTTAAAAGAAAGAGAAAAAGGGAAAGGGTAAGAGAAACTAATCTAAATCTAAGCTACAAATGAACAGTAATTATGGAGGCTGCTACAATAGACAAAATTCCTAAGCTGAGTTTTGCTTGTCCAAGAGAAGCCTATAGCTACACAAAACCAGTGCAATCTTCTAAGGACTGCAAATTTTCATATTGTGCATTCACCTCATTAACATACAATTGAAGTTAGTTGCAACATTGAAATGAAGAAGACCAGGCTAACTTTACACAATAGTTTGTCATCAACAAGTGCTAAAAGTATGGGCTGAAAGTTCATAAAATACCATAACAATAATTTCCATTATCACATCCATCCAAGAAACTAACAACTAAAATTAAAATGGAAGTAGAACCTTGCATGAAAGATAAGAAAATTCAAAGAGAATATCCATAAAATCATGCAGGGTTGTCTTTTATTGTTGCAAATTCCTTTTACACCAACTCTCCAACCATTTACAAATGAAGGGGAGACCCCTATTTATAGTTTTCCAAAGGCAGAATGAATGGCCAGGATTTAATCTCATTGTGTGGCCAAGATTCACTACGAATAATGGTTTCACCTATCCCTTAATATTTTACAATATAAAATACATTTTTGTCTTCTAGGCTATTTTGTCCTCTTGTACATGTCATTGTAGCATTTTGTCTTCTATCCTATTTTGTCCTCTTATGCATGGCACTGTAGAATTTTGTCTTCTAGCCTATTTTTTCCTCTTGTGCATGACACTATAGCATTTTTTCTTCTAGCTAATTGCCCTTTCGGCTACAGCTACACTGTGAGGAATTTATCACCAATGATCAGCTCTCCTTCACCCTTCTTAATAGTGGCGTACTCCACGAATTTTTTGATCAACGCTTGGAGCTTATCCCATTCAATTATGCCAGATTGGAGCACTTGAAAGTTCAACTTCTTGGATCTATTAGTAATTGTTTCCCAATCCTTATCGCACTTTCACATAGCCTTGATCACTTGTTCTAACTATGCGAAGGCTTGATCAAAAAAATCCATGAAGTTTTGCATTAGCAAGTTTGTGGCTCCATTCTACATTTTCTTGTGGAAGTAGGGATTTATCTTTTCAAGATCCAGCTCAATGACAGGCATGTCATAGTCTGTCATGAGCTTCAAATATTCTTCAATGGTTGTCCAAAGTTCCTTGACCCAATCCAAATCAAGCTCTACTATGTGGAACACTCATTCTAAGATTTCTTTTCTGTGATCAAGGCCTAATTTCCATGTTTCTACAAGCCAATGGTCATCTTTTGCCAAGGCCAACTCCTTTTCCCAAGTTTTCTCGAGCATCCAAAGGATAGCCTTGATTTTAGGATACGCAATCCTATATAATTCTGAGAAGTCAATGCAAAACTTCCTTGTGCCTTTGAGCTGATTTTTCACATCTCAAAATTTATTTGCTATCCGAACAATGCGACTAATACCATATTTCTAGTATAGACCACCTGTTAGAACCAATCCTCAATGGTCATTGTCCAATTTTTCCTCCTTTCGAGTTTGTTGATATGATCTTTGGATAGCAACAAAGGCAAATATAACGATGTGTTGGGATGCTCTTCAATAGAAGACCATTGTTGTATGTAGGTCATAAGATCAACCACCAGTGCCTTCAATTCTTCCTTGGTGGATTGATCTTATTTCATTTGATGCACGATAGTAGTGACAGATCCCTAGAAATGATCAATCTTTTGTTCCCTTGTTTTTCTAAGGCTGAGGGTGGAGATATTGTAGTTGACTCCCTCTCCTTCTACCACTAGAGTAGCTTTTTATACAGGCCTTCATCCTAAGGCATCCATCATAATATGGGACCTAATCCTTATATTTTTCTCCTTCTTTGTCCCTATATTTGCTCATGCTAGGATAGCCTCTAGCCTCTCCTTGGGATCCTTAAGGATGGTGCTCTTCCTTTTCAGTTGTCTTTCCAACCATTCAGGCATTTAAGACCTTCCTTTTGGTGATTCACGATCACCTTCCTCTCTTTGAATGTGTTGGACCTTTTTTTCCTAGTGACCTGAGGCCTCTTGTTTTGTCTTCTCTTCTTCTTCATCTAATTCTTCGATGAATATAGCCATTTCCTTTTGTGATTCAGTGATGGCTACATTTTCCTTGGGGCTTCCTTCCCTTTTGGATTCTTTTTCTTCTTCTTCATGCTCATGTCCTTTGGGAAGTTCCATTTCTAGGATTTTTTCTATTTCAACCTCTTCTTCAAGCTTGTCTTCTTCATGGGCTTCTTCTTTATTTTCTTCTTCTCCTTCCATGGGAGGAATTTCCTCATCATGGCCTGGGATCCTATCATTTTCATTGGTTGGAGTCTTTGTAGATATCTACATATCATCATTTGTATCCTTCTTTTCCTTGGAGTACTATCTTTTGACTTCCTCTCCAACATTCTCGAGTTGCTTGGCCAATGCCTCCTCCAATTATGGGTCAAAGGTCTCTGCTATGTGCTTTGCATTGGGGTCTTCTATATCTTCCTCTGAAGATTGTGTTTCTTCTCCTTCATGAACTACCTTATCAATAACTAGATTTTGATGCTCTGGATGCTCATAGTAGTAATTAGCTTCCTCCTCCATTTCCTTTTCGACTTCCTTCTCTCATCTCTCTAATTCCTCAAAAAATTGCATTTTTGCCTCCATCTTAGGTGGTTCAATTGGAAACAACTTTAGCTAAGGTAGTCTACACCATGGGATTCATTAGTACTCTAGAAAGCTCTGTGGGTATGTTTTTCATGTGCTGAGCAAAGGCTTATGGGAGTTTGAGTGTGGGCATTTTTGTTGTAGAAGATAAAGGAATAGTTGTTGATGGAGACATAAAGGAAGAAGAGAGTGGAGAAGTGGTAGTCTAGGGGGAATCTATCACCATGATGGGTGTAGTAGGTGAGGTGGAATTAAGTGGACTAAGATGTCCACATAGGCGAAGAGTAGCTAGGTATTGCATGCGATGTCAATGTTGGTGGCAGAAAGAGCAGAGGTGCCAAGTGGAGACTTTGGTGGCCCTACCTCTTCCTCTTCTCCCTCATGGAGTGGATCCTCTTGTATGGTGGGAATCTCAATGAATCTACTTGATTTCTTTACTTTATTGGAGGTTTCACCCTCTGAGGCCTTCCACATGTATACCTTATGCTTGGGTTGGTATTTCACCACCTCCTTTTTCTTTCTTGACCTGGTAGTGGGAGGAGACTTAAGAGCCTCTTTAGCTTGGGCAGTAGTATTTTTTTGTTATTTTCACTCTCAAACTCTTCTTCGAGCTCCCTATAAGTCAAAATTGCTCCTTGTAGCTTCAATTGAGTGATTTTCCCATCAATCCATTGCTTTGTCCAGGCCTCTACTGGCTTGGTTAAGATATCGAGGTCATCGTCCTCTTCATCATTCCAATCAATAGTAGGTAGGGGAAAGTTGGACACTGCATCAAATCTATTATCAACAATAGTATTTTCATTCTCCACAACTTGATCCAACACTGGGAACAAGTTGATTGTTTTAACAAAATACGTTGTCATGTGCATATAGTGCCTCATGCACACTTCTTTATCATCCCTGTAGTTTGCTGAGAAATCCTCAACACTGTATAAATGGGCATATTCTTTACCAACATGCTTCTTCAACTTTTTGTATGGGTCAATCCTTTTCCTAGCAGTGTAGAGCTTTGAACTGTAGATTTTTGGCACTTCTAGGTATCTCTAACACTCAAGGTTTCTCACCTAAAAAGGAGAGATAAGGAGGCCAAAAACCAAGCAAGTTCACTAAAATATGAAAAAATGGATGTTGTAATGCCTAAATTAACTTAATTAAATGCAATTGATTGAATGAAACTAATCTAAATGAATGCAAGACTAAGATTTATGCAATGTTTGAAAACATTGTGTGATATGCAAACAATATGAAAATTGAATAAAACATGCAAAATAGAAAATACAGAGATAAAACTAAGTGCACATAGACCAAGACTGAAGCTGTTGAGATGTCCAGAATGCTAATTGAAGTCACTAAAAATTCACAATGGGACTCATTCGCCAAGAGTGGTGAATCAATCCATCTACTGATGAAAAACTAGTAGGAACAAGTTCTAGTCTGTCAGGATTCAAAATCTAACAAAATACTGATTTCCATTCTCAAGTGGGACTCATTCGCCAAGGGTGGTGAATTAGTCCACTCATAAATTTTTGGAGAATTAGACAGCAACTCTGTAACACTAGATTTGGTAATGTCTGAATATCGGGTTACTAAAGTCAATTCTACAGGAAACAAACATAAATCACTCATTCAAGCTTGAAATGATGACAAAATGTCTTGAAGAAACTAGTTGACTTGATTCCACACCTTTTAAACCTGTTAAATCTGCAAAACAAAGATGCAAACACATGCAAAAAATGGGAAACATGTTGGTGGGTTAGCAAATAGGGGTTTACCTTTGTCAAACCCCACTTTGGTAATCAAACCCAATGTAAATAGGTAAAATGCAAGAAAGATGATAATGAACAATATAAAAGATGTTACAACTTACCAAGATCCTTGAAGATGCAAGTCTGAATCAATGTCAATGGCTACTCCAAGATGCTTCAATAGTTGCTCAATGATGTGTTGCAAAATACTTGAATACTTAAGTGAATGGATGGATGAATGAAATGTGCTTGAATATGTTGGATGGATGTAAAAAGAGGTGAAATTAGCTTAAATTTATACAAATCTTGTGTCTTAGTAACCTTTCATACATCATCATAGGTCAACATCAAGCATAATTTTGAATAAATCCCAAAAGAAATTTGAAATATTTAAATTTTGGAGCCAGGGTGGACTCATTTTCCACCCATGGCGAATGGTTCCCACGTGGGACTTAAATTTAGGTGTAAGGAATTAAATGTTATTTAAAGTTATGTGTCAGGAGTATATTCAAAAATACATTTAAATAAAGCTTATGAGTGTATTAAGGGGTCAAATAAGACATAAGAAAGGTGTAAATAAAGGGAAAATGCCTATAAAAGTGTGAATCTTGATTACAAGACTCAACAACACTTCAAAATAGGACTTTTTGATGTGTCAAATAATGATTTTTAGGTGAATTATATTAAATAGAGTCTATAATAATGTAGAAATGTTTTACAACACTTCACAACACATTCACAAGACTTCAATATTTAAATTTTAATATTAAAATAAGCATGTTCAAGCCATGTTGCAACATACAATTAAGGTAAAATATGTAAAATGAAACAAGACCTAAAAGGCCATGAAAGTGACAAGGGGCCATTTTTGTATGACACAAGCTCTAAGTTATATTCAATAATCTCCTTGTCAAAGTTCTTCACACATTAGGATGCGGGAAGTGCATACATACCTTGATCGAAGGTGAGAGAATAGGGTATGGCTACCCTGTGCTTGTCACTAGAAAGAGCATGTGCATTCTGCAATTGTCTGGAAACTTCGAACAATATCAACCAGTCATTTGGGTATCGAGGTAGATTATATGGCCTCCCAGAGAAGCCCTTAGTTCTGATGTAAGTGAATTTAGGAAATTGAATGAAAAGGAAACCAAATAAGTGGATGAAGGCATTGGAACTATGAGTGACCCTTCGTTCAAAGTCTCCTCTGAGTAATCTAATGATGTGGTTGATGAAGGCATCATTTGCCCAATGGTAGTCTTTCTTGAAATTTCTATATTAGAGCTGTAGGTATTTGTCATAAGGCTTCAATTCTCTACTCTAAGTCTAACTTTGAGCAACAAATAGGCCTCTATATGGTGTAGGTTCAACCAACGAGTGGACCAAGTATGAAGTCATATAAAATTGGCATGTATTTTTCACTACAACAAACTACTCGTGAAAGTAGTGTCTGATCATCCATGCCCAATAGAACTTAGTTTTTCCTTTGATTATTTTCTCTATGAAGTAGAACATCTATTCTTGGAAATAATTTTTGGTCAGGATGCACATGACTCTACTTAACAAGGTTACTAAATCGTGATAATCCTCATATAAATCACTCTTGAAGAGTTCCTAAGGTACCTTGTTCGTGTTGCCTCTCTTCTTTTTAAGCCAATATTGATTAATTACCTTTTTGCATTTGAGGGGGTCATCTTTCCATGTGCTCTTAGTATACTCCTTTGTTGTCTCCATCTCATCAAAGGTGGGGATGTGAAATGTTCTTCCTATGGCATTGGTAGATAAGTTTTCCAATATTCTTCCATCTCTATCCACAATTCTTCTGGTCTTTTCTTGGTAGGCCTCTCTGCAGGCCATTACTAGCTCTAGAGCCATAAGGGCAGGCAGGAAACTAGCTACCTTGGCTAGGTCACTCTTTCTGATCTTCTTTGCATTCTCAGTGGTAGGGTTGATGATGACCCTCTGCTTGAATTCATCAATGTCAATGTGCCCTATGTTTGTATCTGAGACCATATCCCAGTCTGTAGTAACTCTGGAGTTGAGGTCTACTCCTTGGAACTTATACTTCATTTGATCTTTGTCCTCATTTCCCCTTGGTACTTTGGCGATCTTCTTTCCTTTTTCTTTCTCTATGGACACTCCCAAGGGTCCCGCAACCGATTCCATATATCCTGCAAGAAAAGGAGCCATTAGCATGTTCATGCACAAACATGAGAAATGTTAGTGAAACCTTGCAAAATTCACATTAGATCAAGTAATTCATTGTCCAAAGATCCTAACATTTCTCTCATATCATGATTCACCTCCAATTCAGGGAGAAATGGCAATGTGAGCTCAGGGGTGTGGAATTCCCTGGATAGAAAATCATTTTGGAGGAGGTTACAAAGGAATGAAAAATAGGGCACATCGACCTACATTGATCCACCTGCATTAGGTTTTTTGAGTTAAGGTGGGGCCTACTATAAGGTTGGGTCAATTTAGCATGTGGGTTAAATCAATTTTTTGGTTTTGGAAATGCTAAGTTGACCATTCAAGTATTAGGTCCAAGGGATGTGGGTGCCAGAGCCACCTTAGCTATTTTGAGCTCTACTATTTGAAAACGTGTTGGCAGGAAGGAATTCCATAGGTGGCATCCCGTAATGCGGGGCCCACGATCGGGGCCCACGATCGGGGAGGACAACATTGAATTACCTTTAAAGTTGAAACAACTCAAATGAATGTGGGCATGGAGATATAGAAGGTCATTGGAGGTCAGTTGTTTGGAACAACAAAGGAGGGATGAAGTTCCGTGTAAGACAACCCACATTGTTGGGTCCGTAGGGAGTCATCACATAGGTCAGACTCTTGTACTGGCGAGACAAAAGCAAGGTCGGGACCTGTATAATAGGTGGCGAGCTCAGGTCTACAATTTGGGAGTGGAAAAGGTAGGATAGTGTGTTAGAAGTATTGTCATTGATGTCAAGACAAATTGCTGATGTTAAGACTTGGTTTGGTTTAATCAGGTTATTGGAATAATTTATTGATGTGCTTAATGATAGAAAATCACTATGGAACAAAATCTCTTTTAATGAAAGTGCAGGCAATCTCTTTTAATGAAAGTGCAGGCCGAAGTAGAAGTAATCAGTTTTAGATCATCTTCAGATTGACAATGCAAGCCATGGTAGAAGTATTCATCTCTAGTTTGAATAGAGTATTCATCTAACAATGCAAGCCGTGGTAGAAGTATTCATCTCCAGTTTGAACAGAGTATTCATCTCCAATTTGAATAGAGTATTCATCTCCAATTTGAATAGATACATGTTCAAATTATGGCGTATTCAGATCACTGTCTTCAGACTGAATTAGAAGTTTAGTTATTTCATATTCAGATCGTTGTCTTCAGATCGATGGTGTCAGGCCGAAGTAGAAGTTCAATTATTTCATATTCAGATTGATGACTTCAGATCGTTATCATAATTATGGTTTAATATAACAAGTTCTTGATTAAGATAACACGTATGTTTTTAAAAGAAAAGGAAGGCATGTTTATTAAACACATAGGTATTTCTCAAATAGACATCTTCACAACTGATTGAAGGATACGAGTTTTAAAGACAAAGAATGCAATGTTTTTAAAGTATACGTCTGTTCCAAAAAGGTATGAGTTGGACATGTGAATAGTTGCAAATAAAGAAAAGAAGCATTTACAACTATTCCAAAAAGAAAAAGGCATGATTAGTTTACAAAAGACACATTTATGTGAATATCGTCCTTCTATCAAAAAGACGTGCCTCCATGATTAGTTTACAAAAGATGCATTTCTGTGAATATCGTCCTTCTATCAAAAATATGTGCCTCTCTTAATAGGTATGAATATAATTAAAGATAATCTGAAGATTTTAAAGAACATATTTGAAAAGGTATTTAAAAACAAATGAAGAGGCGCAAGTAAAGAAAGGGTTGTGCTCTCTCTCCAAGGGATGCATACTTTGATCTAAGTATATATTTTCCATTCTTTTCAAGTTTGATGGTGTGGTTGATAGAGGATAAGCAGTTCAATATAAAGACCCAACTCCTTGTGTGGGCTTAGGGTGATATTATTTATCACATAGAGCAGATTGGAGAGTTGGGAACATACAGATTAGATTGAAGGCTATCATACATCCATCAAGACAAAGTTTGGTGTCTTGAACTAGGGGTTGGTGCTCCTTGTAGGTAGGAGCCTACTAAATTTGTAAAGGTCTAGGTGTTCCTTGTAGGCTACATTATACTAAATCATCTTGTTGTAAATCTGTAGGTTGGTGCCTACTTTGTAAAAAATTATTTCAGTAAAAGTTGTGTCAACTTGTGGAAATTGGTTCATATCAAAAGTTGATTGTAATAAGTTTGAAAAGGATTAAGACATAAAAGTTTGTGATTGATTTAATAATTCACCCCCCCTCTCAGTAAATATTTTGTGCTCTTCAATTGGTATCAGAGCAAGGTCCTTCTTGAAAGCTTAATTGCTTGAAGGAGATCCTTAAGAGCACATATGGCGAATCTAAGCAACACTGTGAAAGCACCCATCTTTGATGGGATTAATTATGCCTTTTGGAATATAAAGATGGAAGCATACTTGAATGCACTTTGGTTTGATGTGTGGAAATATTTTGTTGATGGGTATTCACCTCCAGCTACCCCTCCAACAGATCAAGTAGGGAAAAAAAAAGTGAAAACAATGCAAAGGCCAAGCATGCTCTTCTTTGCAGCCTAACAGATTCTGAGTTTACAAAAGTCATGATATGCAAATCAGCAAAAGAAATTTGGGACAAACTTCAAAATATTTATGAAGAAGATGCAAAAGTTAAAAAGGAAAAATTGCAAACTCATAGAAGAAAGTTGGAGACTCTCAAAATGGAGGATGATGAAGATATTACTTCATATTTCCTTCGTGTTGATGAAAGAGTAAATATCATGAGGGGACTTGGTGAAGAGATCAAGGATGACTTCATTATTGACAAAATTCTAAGATCTCTTTCTACAAAGTTTGAAGCCAAGGTTGCAGCATTGGAGGAATTAACAAACTTGGATCAGCTAACCAAAGATGAATTACATGGAATCCTTGCTGCCTATGCGATGAGGATTGAAGGAAGATCACCACAAAAGGAAGTCTCATTCAAAGTATCCAAAAAGGGCAAGAACAAGCATGAAGAAAATGATGAAAAATCAAGTGATGAAGCAGAAGCTTACTTCATGGGTAAACTTAAGAAAGGAAAAGGAAAATACAAAGGAAATTTTCCTTTTAAGTGCTTCAATTGTGGAAACGTTGGACATTATGCCTCAAAATGTCCTCAAAATGAAAACAACTCTAGTGAAGAAGAAAAAGAAATCAGCAACAAGAAAAAGGGAAAGAAGAATTTTAATAATAACTCAAAGAAGAAGTTTCAAAAACATAAGAAGAGTTTCTATTCAAAGAAAGCTAGTAGCACCTCTGAAGAACAAAGTGAAGATTGTTCTAGCAATGGTGAAGAGGAAATATTGCTCATGGTTGAATGTGAAGAAATAAAAGCTGATGAAGAAGAAAATATTGATCAAGAATGTAATGAAGAAGAGGAAGTGGATCTTGAAGAAGAACTGCACTATGCTTATAAGAAGAATGAAGATTTGAAGAAGAAGGCTACCAAGTACAAATTGAAGGTCAAAGTGATGACAAAAGACTTGGAGAATTCAAGCAAAACCATTGAAGATTTGAGAGCTCAAATCATGGAAGCTAAAAGAAATGAAGAAGAATTGAAAAACAAACTCAATACAAAGGAAATGAAATGTAACAAACTAGAGCAAGAGATAGCAATGCTAAAGTTGGAATTGGAGAAAACAAAGCTTCAACACACAAAGATTGATGAAGAATCCAGCAAGTTGATTGAGCTAATGAAGGCTCAAGATTTTCTTCAAAGCAAAATGGGAGGTAGTTTTGAAGAACAATCCAAAAAGGTCACTAACTCCAAAGAAGATTTCAATACTTTCTCAAAGCAAGTTGAAGAAGAATGGATAAGTGCTGATCCTAAAAGAAAATCAAACACTAGGCAATCATATACATTCAATGGCTATTGTTTTCTATGTAAAAAATTTGGCCACAAGGCCTTAAATTGTAAAAATAAAGTAAAAAATATTCCTAGCTACCTTAGGAGAGATTATAATCCTTTCACACCATTAATGGACTATAATAATCTATGCTACAATTGTAACAACCTTGGGCACAAAGCACAAGCTTGTAGGATAGTTTCTAATGATTCTTCAAAGCAAAACAAGAAAGAAGATAAGTCCATTAAAAGGAAAGAAATGCCTATTAAAGTGTGGAGGAAAAAGGAGAAATCAATGTTCATTCAAACTGCCTTACATGCTGAAAGTAAGAAAGATAGATGGTACATTGATAGTGGGTGCTCAAAGCACATGACAGGTGACAAGAGTAAAGTCATCTCTCTTGACCCTACTGATGAAGGAATACTACGATTTGGTGATAATACAAGAAAACAAATAAAAGGAAAGGAACACTTAGTCTAGATAATGGGAGAACAAAAACAGAAAATGTTTTGTATGTTAAGGGCCTAAAAGAAAATCTTCTAAGTGTTAGTCAACTTTGTGATCAAGGACATAGTATCACATTTCTTTCTAATACATGTGATATCAAGAAAGATGGAAAGCTGGTTGCTCAAGCTGAAAGGAAACATAATTTGTATATCTTAAAGGAGATAAGTTGTGAAAGTTACAACCTAGTACAAGAGGATGAAAGTTGGTTATGGCACAAGAGGCTAGGTCATCTCAACTTTCATAATATTGTCAAAGTAAGCAAATCAAATGTTGTGAGAGATATGCCAAGGATAACAAAACCTTCTAATATCATTTGTAGAGAGTGTCATCTTGGAAAGCAAACAAGGTCAAGCTTTAAGTCTAAGGAGCATTCTTCATCCAAGCCATTAGAACTCATACATACAGATCTTTGTGGGCCAACCAAATCTAAGAGCATGAATGGAGAAAGATATTTTATGTTGATGATTGATGACTTCTCAGGAATGACTTGGGTTGCATTTTTGAAAGAAAAATCTAAAGCTTTTTATAAATTCAAAGCTTTCAAAGAGCTGGTTGAAAATGAAGCAAAAATCAAGATAAAATGTCTTAGATCAGATCGAGGAGGAGAATTCACATCAAAGGAATATGAAAATTTCTGCATAGAGCATGGAATTAAAAGGCAATTTTCTGCAACAAGAACCTCTCAACAAAATGGGGTTGTAGAAAGAAAAAATAGGACGGTTCAAGAAATGGCAAGGGCAATGCTAAATGAAACCAAGATAGCAGATTCCTTTTGGAAGGAAGCAATTCATACAACAGTTTACATCTTGAATCGTGCACAAATAAGAGTGAACAATGAGAAGACTCCATATGAACTTTGGAAAGTGTTGTGCCCTTAGCACACATGCCCCATTCAGAACGGGGACCCTCTTTTCTTTCACTCATCGGGTCTTTTGGGGCCGCCTTGTTTTGTGTGCCCCTCTTTTTGATGTTTCGCATGATCGATGTTGCTCCAAAGTTACATCATAAATCGATCATGCCCCCGCTTTCAGTTTTATACTACCTTCCGAGGCCTCGAGGAATCCCTTTGGCATTTTGGCCCTGGCGGCCCTGGGCCCCTTCGGGCCCGGGCATCCGAGGTTCTCTTTTCGGGTTTCCCCTTTGAAATTGTCGTCCTCTGCGGCATTCTCTGGGCGTCTTTTCACCCCTCGAGGCCCGCCCTACCGCCCTCCGCTTAAAATTCGTTGCAAGTTTTCGGGGCAGCGCCTGCCCCTTCAGACCCCGGGCCCCAGAAGTCCGCCTCCAGACTTCCGTCTCAGTCTCGCCATCCGCAACAGTGAAACTCCCACAACCTCCCGCTTCTTGGGCCCCGCCTGCCTTATCTCCGTCAAGCTCCTCACCGTGGCATGTCTGCCGCGGGGGTCTTCCGGGCCCGGCCGTCTGGAGTTCCGCCTCCGGTCTCCCGTGGCGGTTCCGCCATCACTAACGGCAGAATCCTTTCAGCTTCCTGCCCTCCGGGCCCCGAGGCTATCCTCACCGTCACCGTTGAACAACATGAAAATCTTTTGGCGGCGAATTCCTTTCGGCTTCCCACCCTCCGGGCCCTGGGCCAATCTTCGTCGTGGCTATTCAAAGTTAGCGAAACTCTTGCAGCAGTCGTTATCTCGCGTCCTCCCGGCCCCCGGGCCCTGGAGGCTCCGCCGCTGCCACCGACCTAATTTTGAATTTCACCAACTTTTCTCGCGGTCGTATGATCATTTATTGCAGGTGTTAATGGCGGTTGGGGTATAAAATGCCCAACCCACCCAAGTCATTTTCACAAGCAGGAATTGGAGCGAATTGCACAAGACAGCATCTGGAGCCCATTGCCTTCGACTGCGTCACGATCATCGACCCCGGCATCAACCCGTCAACCGTGTGTGGAACCCACATCTCCCCGCTCTGCATGTTTGAGGTAGGTGGCCCGTTTGCCCTCCCGCATGTGTTTTTCATGATTTTAACTAATTTAAATAATCGAACAAATAGTTAGGGTGGCATGAAATTGGAGAACATTAATTCGCGCGCCAAACCCATGTGGCGAAAAACCTAGCAAACACCCAAAATGCCCTCCTTTCCAAATCGGGACCTCTCCCTACCGCAGTCGTTCTTCGCGCAGGGAAAATGTCCCTCCCGGGTCCGAGGCCCATCTTCGTCGTTGAATTCAAAACTCCAAAACCTCCTGACGGTAATCCTCCCCGCCGGGCCCGGTCTGTTGGGTTTCCCTTCCCAGGTTTCCGCTGGCATTTCGTCGCCCCTCATCTGCAAGCCTGCCCCTGCCTCCCGGCTTCTGGGCTCCAAGGTGTCCTTCACCGTCTAAACTTAAAATTGAGAAGGTGTCCTTTTGTAGCATCGGGCTCCGGAGCCTGGGGTTCCGTCCCTAGAGTTCCGCCCTGTTTTCACCGTCTCTGAAGGAATTCATGCCCCGGCTTCCCGCGCCCCGGCCTCCGCCCTGACCCTTGCCGTTAACTCTTGGGTGGCATCAAATTGTTGTGTCATTTCCACCTTCGGCCCCCAGATGTTGGGCCTTCGCTCCTCATTTTCCATCATTCCTCAAGTCTGAGGTCTTTCGGCGAGCGCTTCGCTGCCTTCCGGGCTCCGGACCCCACGTGCCTCTCCGCCATCGTCGTCTTCCCTTGAAATGGCTACTTTCACATCTCCCGGCCCCGGCTACTGGACTTCCATCCGCAAAAGTCCATGCAGCCCCTGCCGTCGGAGTTTTCACCCCGTCCTCCTGGACACCAGGGCCCGGGCCTCCATTTGCCGTCTGATTTTGTGAAACTCCATGCTATCGCGGGACCTCCCGGGCTCGGCCGTCTGGAGTTCCTTTCCTGGAACTCCGTGACGGTTCCGCCGTCCTCCACGGTGGACCCCTGCCGGCTTCCCGCCCCCGGGCCCCGGGTTGCTCCTCGCTGCCACCGTTTAAATCAGCGAAAATGTCATGGCAGCCGGCGCGTAACATCTTCCTGGCCTGCAGGCCCCGCCACTCCAAAAGCCGTTAGGCCTGAACCATAAGCTCGCATCGACCGCCTTTTGCCTTCCAGGCCCCGGCCCTTGGACTTCTGCCTCCGAGATTCTGACCGCTGTCCGCTGTCTCCAACGGTCGTATGTCAGCAGCTTCTTGGCTTGAAACCTCTGGTGCCACCTAAATCAATCCAAACAAGCTCAAATCCAAAATCTAACTTCGACCCACATCCTAAAATTTACTCTTCTCCATCATGGGCCTCCTAAACATTAAAATTTGGCCAATAAGGGTCCCCGGGGGTTTTCGGTTGCGTTTTCCCTTACAGACAGCATTCCTGCCAGGGAAGTTTGGCCCTCCGGGCCCAGATTGTCCAAACGACCTGAAACGAAGATCGATAACATCTAAAGATAAGATTTATGATCTACTTAATTGATTATGTAGATGTTATTTTCAAAATATGGACTAACGTGAACGCTTTTGATATTTTGTTGCACTGACTTTGCCCTTGCTTGCAGAATATATGGAATCGGCTGCAAGAACTTCAGGGGCCTCCGCCGAAAAAGGATAAGGGCAAGAAATCAGGAAGGACCCCTGGGGAAAGGAAGATAAGGATCAAATGAAGTACCAGTTCCAGGGTGAACCGCTCCACTCAAAGGTCTCAATAGACTGGAAGGATATTTCAGATACAAACATTGGTCAGGTTGACATAGATGAATTCACTCAGAGGGTCAAGGTCAACCCTACAACAAAGAACGCCAGACTAATACGACAAAGTGGAATCGCCAAGGCTACCGGTTTCCCTCCCTCTCTCGTGGCACCCGAACTAGTGATGGCTTGCTGAGAAGCCTATCAAACAGACACCAGAACGATTGTGGATAGGGAGGGAAACATCCTCGCAGACATGTCACCGGAGGGAATCACGAATACATTCCACATTCCCATGTTCCCACACATGGAGGTCCCCACGTTAGAACAATGCCAAGCGAAGTGGGATGCCAACCCGTCAGAGTGTAAGAAATCAATCAATCTCCTTTAGCTTAAGGAGAAACGGGGCAGCGCTGTGAATGTTCCCCAAGAACTCTTCCGTAGCGATTTCCACGAGGACTACCACGACCTGGTAACTATGCTAAGCAAGGTCATGGGTCTCCCAGCAGCCGCCTACTTCCAAGAGTGGATGGCCTACTACATTGAGCAGATCCTACGAGGGAATGAGGACGTTAACGCCAAGGTCTCATTCGACTGGGGAGGCATCATTAGCAACTGCCTCCATGAGCAGTTTGTCAACGTCAAGAAGAGCTCTCAGTTTTACATGACCTCCTACCTCGTCTACTCCCTGGCAGGTCAAAGACAATACAGTAGGTTATTTGTGGCACCAGATCAGGGACACAAGCGAGGGCTCAAGCCGTTTGATAAATACCCTCAACTCCAATACCGCAACTTCAAGAAGGAGTACTGCCAGGTCAATGACGCCTTCATTGGCCATATCATCAAATTGATCGCAGGAGATTTTGAGAGGAGAGTCTCCCACAGCGCCAGGGAACTCTTAAAGGAATATGCCTTCCTATTCATCCAATTCCCCAAGTTTACCTACATCCGGTCCCAGGGTTTCATGGAACGGCCAAATAGATTGCTGTGGTACCCAAATGACAGGATCATCCTCCTGGAGCTTTCTCAACAGCTCCAACACATCCAGGCCATCTTTAGCAATAAATACATTGCAGTGATCTCCTACCCTATGACCCTCGGCCAGGGCCTGTACCAGTTACAGACTTCCCAATGTGCAAGCAATTCTGAGAAGGAGCTTAAGGAATATCATTTTGACTGGTACACCGCGCGCCCATGGATGGACCCTCACGGCCACGTCAGGAAGGCATTGGGGGCGACATATGCCCACCAATACCACATTGAAGATTTCTGGGAAAATTGCAAAGATGACAAGGAGGTCCACGCCAGGCACTACATACGCATGACCGTACAGTTCCTGAGGAGAGTGCAGCCATTCCCATTGCCGGATCAGGTCGAGGAGGATGAGTCCACCATTATGCACCCAAGGTACCCTGAAGTTGTTGACCTGCTGATACCATTTATCCACTAGGATGAACAAGAGGTAGATGACCTAGATACCATCACCCATCCAATCATAACTTGTACTAAGGAGTGGGTCGATGGGCAGGTGGCGCACCTAAAGCGGCAAGGAGTAGTCCTAACATATGAGGGGCTCAGGAGCGAGCCAAGTGGCACGGAGGATGTTACCGCCACCGCGTCGACTGGTGAGACCTCCAAGTCTCCCCCCATCACTAGGTCCCAGAAAAGGAAAGGAACGGAGACCGCGCAATCTGCGGATCCTAAGGAGCAAGCAAAGAAAGAAACGGGAGGCTCATCTCCCAAAAGGCTCAAGCAGACAGTGGCTATGATAGAATTGCAGCCTACCTTGCTCCTCCCTTCCCCTCCTAGTGCACCGCCCGTCTCCCTGGCTGCAGTCGCATCATCTCCGCCGGTAGTGGACATTTTCGTCTATCTTGCTCATTCACCCCCGGCCGGGTTGATAATTAACGTTGAATCCTCTTCTGGCATGACCACTCCCCCTTCCTCTTCTGCTGCCATGTCACCCATTACATCCCTCCCTCTGGCTACAATAACATCGCCCATTCCTGCTACTGCCATGCCCGAGGCCCTTACCAGACACATGCAGAACCTCCCCCCTGAACTCTCACAGATCTTAATGAATCCAACTCTCCAAGCGGCCCTTGCCCAAGTCTTTGCAACAGCTCAGCCTTCACAACCGCCAACAGGGCCGCTAGCTATGGAAACTACAATGCTTATCTCAAAGGAGTTGGAGGAGCAAGAGCAGGAAGCCTCAAAACCTATCGAGGAGGAGGCCAATGAGTATCACGAGCACCCCGAGTATGAGCATCGAACCATTAATAGGGTGGTGTATGAGAAGGAGGAGATGGGCTCTTCTGAGAGCGGAGATGAGGAGGATGGCTCGGGTGCCAAGGAAATCATCCAAACATTTGATGATGACCTTGAGGAGGAGTTGGCACATCAGCCAAAGGACGTTGGGGAGAAAGCGGAAAGGTCACCACATGGTGAAGAGAGGCAGCTGCCAGAGGAGCAGCCATGAAGGGATTTATCTGAGACTGAGACCCATGTTGTCAAAAGCCCCGAGGCTGAGGCTACTGAAGAGAACAAAGAAGAAGAGGCAATGAAAGAAGAGAGTCCCACTCGATAGTCATCCACCGGGATGCCCGTCAAGCGCCTTGTGTTCATTAATGACTCTGATGAAGAGGAGGAGGACGCTACCCAAAGGAAAGAAGAATCCCAAAAGGAAAAGGAGGCAGAGGTCTTGCCTTTGACTGAGAAGGGTGAGGGCAGCCATGATGAGCCCAGGGATAAATCTGCTATGCCCGATTGGTTGGAAAAATAACTTGAGAAGACGACTCCTGTTCTGAAGGACCCAAGGGCGAGATTGGAGGCCATCTTGGCTTGATCCCTGAGCACGACAAAGAAAGAGAAAAAGCCCAAGGTCCGATCCAAGGTAACCATGGATGCTTTCAGTTCCCGAGCGGCACAAGTTGCAATGCCTACAGTTGGCCAGACAGGGGTGAGCTATAATATCTCCACCATTGACTTAGGGACAGCAACTAGGGAACAAAAGGTTGAACACCTGGAGGAGTCGGTGGCCACAGTGGTGCACCTGATAAAGCAGGACAAGGTCTCCAAGGATGAGCTCAAAGCGTAGGTTGCTGCCCTAACCAACTACATACAGCAATGGTCCTCAGTGGATGACCTGCCCACCACCTCCATGACCGCACCGTAGTTGCTCTCCAAAGAACAGATAGACAAGATGGAGAGAAGGAAGAATTTGGAGAAAACCACCAAGGATTGGTTCTGACGAGTTGCATACGTCAGAAACATGGGAATCAGCAGGGCTGTGCAGACAGCCAACAAGTTCTTGGACCTGGTCCAATCCCTGGAGAGCACGAGGAGGCTCTACACCAATTTCCCTGCAACATATGACTCCACCTTCCCAAGAATTGAAGCCATCCTTCAGATGCCCAAGAGCACGTGGGAGGAGAAGCTAGAGCTGAAGACGGAGGACCATTGGCTAGTAGATGTATGGCGCAGAGACCTCGTCAACCAGAAGGAGAGGTTAGAGCGAATCCTGAGAAGGGTGGATCCAGATATTGAGTGGATCAAAGAAATCCGGGAAGAATGTGCCAAATATCTCAAGCTGATGACGGGCTATGATATGCCCACAGTGCAAATGGATGCCAAGAAGGTCAAGCCATACTTTGAGGAAAAGATGAAGGACGGGACAGTTGGAGAAATCACAATGGAGTTTCTGAGTTTTGCTGCCTGCACCTTCGACCGATCAGAGCTATTCAGAGACCAAGGCTCGAAGTATGACGAGGATTGGAACCGGCTAGAAGAGAACGCTAAAGAATGGAGTTACCAGGCGTTAAGATGCGAGATCCTCGAGATAGACAAGCTTCAGTTCGTCATCCTTAAGTACATAGAGCACGCAGCTTCCGAGGAGCAAGAGGATAGCCCAGCCAAAGAGGAAGATCTCCCTGAAGAGTAGCTACAGCAAAGAGAAACAGCAATTAGCTACAGGACAAAAAAGCTATAGTGTCATCCACTAGATGACAAAATAGGGAAAGGACAAAAATATATTTTAAATTGTAAATCTATTTGGGGGTAGGTGAAACCCTATTTTGTAATGAATCTTGGCCACATAATGAGAATGAATCTTAGCCATTCATTTAACTTTTGGAAAACTATAAATAGAGCACTCCCTTCATTTGCAAAAGTGAGAGTTGAGTTGTTGTAAAGACATGCTGCTAAAATTTATAAGAAATATCATTGACTTGGTGTATTTTCTTGGTTTCTCCCATATGGCTTGATTCATTCTCCAATTTCATATGTTTAGCTTAGATCTTATGGCTGTTTAGTTAGTTGTTTACTTTATTTGGATAAACTTAGGAATGTTGTTGGGTGACTATGAAAATTCCTGCATTGTTGATGATCCCTTAGTCCATACTTTTTGTTGTTTGTTGAAGGTAGATAGTTGTGCAAAGTTAGCCTGGACTCAATTTAAAGCTTCCCCAAACATTTATCTTTGATTCATGCATGCATGTGGTGGATGAAGGATGAAATATCTGCAGCCCTTAGAAGATAGCACAATTTCCATGATACTGTGAAATCCCTGGTTAAGTGGGATATTGTTTTGAGGAATTGTCCATTGCAGGAACTCCATTGTCACTATTCATAGCAAGCTTCAGACTTAGGAACTTTTCCCTTCTTTCGCCCTTTTTTTCCTTTTTTTAGTAACTGACCTATACCAAGGTTCATTGCACATTGTAAAGCCAAATCCAACAACTAAATGGAGTCTAAGATTGTTGTTTGAACCTACAGCTGGTGCATAACAACTTTCCATCCTAAGGATTCCATTCCAAGACCCAACTTCATGCTTTGTGTCCACACTTTGTATTTTCTATAAGACTGCCTTGTGATTCCAGCAAATCACATCAAACTACTGAGGTATCTAAACACTGTCATAACCTAACATCCGAGAGACCTTGGGATAGTGTTCTGCAATTCCATTGTAGAGTATTTTCTTTCAAGAGAGGTAGTGCGCCTATGCACTGCCTGTGTTGAGAAGTGCATAAAAACACCATCAACAAAACTAGCACTAGAAGGAGGGCCTTGGCGAAAATACTAAGTCAAGAGATAAAGTAAAGCTGGATCAGATCGGATCATTCTCCCTGGAGAGATTTCAGAGAGTTTTGCGATCAACACCAAACAAGGAAGAATTTGAAGAATTACAGCCCCCCATGAGGGCCAAGCGAACTCAAGGGAGTAGCGTTGCCTCTTCCTCTTCCTCCATTCCATCTGCCTCCATTCCACCCTCACCTCCATTTGGCAGGCCTTCATCTTCCACCCAACCATCCCAAACTCTCTCTGCACCTCTTACCTCCGACAGCCAGGGGTTTGCTCCTCTCCCGGCCCTTCCAGCCCAAGGCACCGTCCAGGCAGCCATAGCTCTAGTGCAGCCCCAGATTGTTATTGTATTGTCAATACAACCTCAAATTCCTATTTTACAACAGCAAACGCCACCTTCGCCTCCCCCCATGGCTTGGTTAGCACATAACCCTTCACCGATACACTTTGCAGTCTACAATGATATGCCCAAAAATTCGGAAGGGGCTTTTGTTCAAAGTTCCATCCACACAATATGCAAAGAACAGCTGAAGAACATATCAAAATATTTGAGACAACGATCACCGAAATGCAAGTGGACCACGAGGATGTTGCATGCCACCTTTTTCCGCATTCATTAGGGGAAGAAGCCTTCTATTGGTACATTAATCTACCAAGGGGATCCATCACCTCATGGAACCTGATGAAGAATACCTTTCTGCAGAAATACAAGATCCTCATCAACCCTTTGGACCTTTACCAATAGTTCATGTCTATCAAAAGGGAGGTCAACGAACCTATTGGCTCCTTCAATGACTGCTTCCATCAGGCTCACACGAGACTCCAGGATCCGTACCTCCATAACGATGCAGCAGCCCTCTCGGTCTACTACGCGGCACTGGACAATCTCACATCTGTCTTGGTGAAAAGGACGCGCCCACCGCCTGCTACCTTAGTTGCCACCTCTGTGGAGGTCGTCGTCACCAATGCGGACTTGGGACAAAATATCTCTGGCCCGTTGCCTTCTTTGGGGTCGGTAGCACACTCTATGCAGGTTTAGGGGCTTAATCAAGCGTTTGCTCACCAAACCCCTCTTATGAACCAGGTGTCTCAATTGCCTATGGTTCCCCACCCAGGGCAGCCATTGAATTATGCGCCTCCCGCACCTTCCTATTTGCAGCCCCAGCAGCAGTACAACTATTCTCATATTGCTCCGCAACAGCAGGCGTATTCCCAACAGCCTCAGGCAACGTTGTACCTGTCAGGATCGGAGTTTCCTCCAACCTATCAGAATCAGCCAACCGCCCCACCCGCTTTTCTCTAAAATCCGGCACCATCGCCTGATAAGGCAACTGAGAAAGATAAGTTGGAGGAACTTACATAAATGATCAAGAAAATGTCCATGGAGATGATGCATCTAAAAAATTAGAATAATCAGTTGCAGGCCTCCCAATGCAGTTTTCAAGCCAATCTCAACCGGGACAGCCGAGATAACAGAGATAGTAGAGATAATCGCGAAGTAGGCACTTCCTCCAGGAAAAATTATGATAGAGAGCCAAACACCAATCAGAATGTAGAAAGGAGACCTTTTCAGAGGCAGAATCGTACATGGAACACCAGGTCCAATAATGGAGGAGTCTCCACACCTTTCGATCAACCGACAAGTAATGCCAAAACATCTAGCGGCATGTATCTGGCTGAAGCAGCCTTGTCCGGGTGGTGTCGACTTCACAAAACTAGCAGACATTCTGAGTTGGATTGTCCCGAGTTCCAGATAGCTGCTGAGATCTTCCAGGTGGAGGTACAAAATGCTGTCGACAATGTCAACTGTAGGGACATCGTGCCATCTGATCCTTACGATTCCTCGTGTCTGGTAGTCAATCAAGCGTCATTCCCACAAGGTGACCGCAACGAGCCCGAGGTCGAGCCTGCTCCTATTGAGGATGAGAAAGGGCAAGAGGTAAGTAATGAACAAACTTTGGCTCATCTTTTTGATTCAGTAGATAATGGTCCGGTAGACGAAGAAGAATCAATTGTAGATGAGGTCCACATGTTCTATCAACGATCGAACCCCTACTTCCTTAGGAATAGACAAGTGGGCAGACCCTTCACAACTTCTACCCCACCAAATAATTTTGCCACCCCACCTGATCCAAATGCCAGTAATAACCCTGGGCTCCCTCATATACCTGCCCAATACCTCAATAAGAACCAGTCTCAAAACCAGTCGCAAAATCAGCCTCAAAGCCAACCTCAAAATTCGTCCAGACAAACGAAGGTCCAAACCCCTAGTTCTGCTATAGGCCAAGTTTTTAGCTCTGAAATCGAACAGATGGGAAAATATGTAGCAGAAGAGTTTAAGAAGGTAAAAATTAGTTTGTCAGCCTTCGAATTATTCAAAGTTCCTACCGTGAGGCATGCTTTCTTTAGGGTTCTAAATGGGACTCTGTCTTCTAGTACACCACAAGAAAACCTTGCTAAAAGGGTAACCTTTGAAGAGCCTAGGAAAGAATCAGAGATACAGGATAACACCGGGAAAAGGAGGGATGTTCCTGTGAATTAGTCAGCAAGTAAGCAAATTGAAAAAGAGTCGGAAAGGGCTGCCAAGCAGTTTTCTAAGGAGCAGCAATTTAAGCAAACCAAGGATATGGCCAATGATAGGAACAAAGGTTAAGTAGCTCAAATGGACACACCTATGGGCATCCTCCAAGGGAGACCGGAAACTCCCCCTTTCCTGACCACCATTAGGATCTTTGGGAAGAACTTGGACAACTGCCTGCTCGATTCAGGAGCGTCTGCCAATGTCATGCCTTTGGCTATCTGCAAGGCTCTTGGCATCACTCCCACGCCTTCAAAGAGAAAGGTGACCAAGCTGGATAAAATAGAGATCAACATCCTCGGTGAAATAAACCGCATCCCCATGCAGATTGTTATAGACCCACAGATACAACAGGTCATTAATATCCAAGTGGTTGATATTCCCGATGCATATGGAATCATTTTGCGAAGGGAATTCACTAAGGCGATGAATGGATACACTGCCACAGACCTTTCTCACATGTGGCTGCCATGGAAGGGGTTGCCAAATTATATTCGTATTGATCGAGAACCCCGTATGAAGTATATGATCACGGAATACAATAATATCAGCGAGGTGTTGTTCGCTGAGACCGACTTAGGGAATTATCGCCCTTTTGCCTACCAAAATGAGCTTGAGCTTTAGGAAGAACGTGCAGATGAAGTATTGCTGTGTTATGTAGTCCCTCAGCCGATTCCCCATGAATGCCCCATAGACACAGAAGTGTTGGCAGAAGCTGACGATGAGCTGGATGAGGATGACAACTAGGGATTACTCAAGGGCTTCCAGGAGTTCATAGAAAAATGCGCAAGGGATCGGCTCAACCTAGGAGCCCGAATGAATTTACAAGATCTCCTATTACCGAACTGGTGTAGGGTTCACAATGCTGCTCACTCCAAGTTTGACTGTTGCTTGTGTCAAGCAACAATGGCGCATGTCAGAAAAATAGCTGCTCCTCCGATAGAAGCGCCAAAGGAGGCACCACAAGAACCGCTCGTTGATCATTGCATCAGACCAGAAAATTCACCTAAGGTCATAGAGCCAGCCACCCAGCCAGAAGGGAATGAAAGCTCAAACGGACATGAACATAAGGGATCTTCTGCTTGTTGGATGCTCCGATTTGATGGATCGAAGTCTCGAGAAGGAGCTGAAGCTGGATTCGAGCTCATCAGCCCAACAGGTAATTTTTTTCTCTCTGCCCACCGATTGCAGTTTTATTGTACCAATAATGTAGTAGAATATGAGGCCCTGGTCCTTGGCCTTCTCATGGCCTTGAAGAAAAATCTGAAAGTTGTGCAAGTCTTTGGGGATTCTGCGCTCGTGGTTAAACAAGTCAGAAAGTATTCCTATCATGATCGGAGAATCACAAACTACAGGCACAGGGTCTTGGATCTCTTGGAGCATTTAGATGCGTTCAATATACAATTGATCCCTCGCACTCAGAATCGCACAGCTGACGCCTTGGCTCAAGCAGCCAGCACTCTACAACCCTCCCTTTGTTTGGGCTCAAAAAATTCACTGTTGAGCTAACATCCACGCCATCAGTCCCAGATAATGTTACTCACCTGTAAGTCTTCAATGACGACAAGCATATCCTTCAGTTCATCATAAGTTCTGATGTCTTCGCTGCCCAAATAATTGATGAAACTGATCCACAGAAGGCTAAATTGGATATAGAGGGGGTTATTAACCTCAAAACCAATACGATCCCTAGGGGCATGGTTCAGTTGGAACACATATTTGATTTGGATCAAATCAGAGATCAGGATCAGCAAACAAAGAAGGAAGCCATAAGCAACCAGTGTGATACACACAACCTCGGAACAGCCGAAGAGACCAAGAATGTTTTTATTGGCAAGGTGTGCACGCCTGAAGAAAATAGAGGAATCATAGATGCGTTGCGAAGATACCATGACATGGTGGCATGGAGCTATGAAGATTTAAAAACATATGACACCTCTGTCATTACACACACCATCCCTCTGAAGATCGAAGTGAGGCCATTCCGTCAGCGGCAGCGCCCTATCAATGCCTTGTTGGAACCTATCGTTTATAAGGAGGTGCAAAAGTTGCTCTCAGCAAGAATTATTTTTCCAGCCAGGCACTCCACGTGAGTGGCTAATTTGGTCTCGGTCAGAAAAAGAATGGAGAGATTAGATTGTACCTGGATTTCTGTAATCTAAATCATGCCTCAGAGAAAGACAACTATCTAGTGCCTTCGCTGGATGAGGTGCTGCAAATCATCAATGGCTCACAGGTGATGTCTTTCCTCGACGGATACTCTGGGTATAACCAGGTAATGGTACAATACAAGGATCGCCACAAGATGGCATTCACCACTAAGTGGGGGACGTTCGCATATAGAAGAATGCCTTTCGGGCTCATCAATGCCGGCACCATGTTCCAACGTGCCATGGATATCGCCTTCAAAGACCTGATTGGCAAGTGTATAATCATCTACATGGATGATTTGACTGTATTTTCTAAGAGGCAGGGCGATCACGTCTCTGACTTATGCAAGGTATTTCAGAGATGCAGAGAGTTTGGGGTTTCCCTAAACCCCAAGAAGTGCATTTTCGGAGTGACCGAGGGCAGGCTGCTTAGACACATCATTTCGGAACAAGGAATCTCCATTGATCCTGAGCGCATCGAGTCCTTACTCAAAATTCAGCCCCTGGGTAGCAAGAAGGAATTGAAATCTTTCTTTGGAAAGATCAACTTTGTCTGAAAATTCATCACAAGTTTCGTGGAAATTGTCAAGTCTCTCAATGCCATGCTCAAACAAGACTCCAAAGTTGAATGGACACCTGATGCCAAACAATCCTTCAAAAAAATTAAACGGGCCATTGCTGAGGCCCCTATGTTGGTTAGCCCAGACTATTTGAAGCCATTCTACATCTACTCGTTTGCTTCAGAGAATTCATGTGCTAGCATGTTGACCCAGAAAGACGACGAAGGAAACGAACACCCGATCACCTTCATGGGTGCTCGCCTCAAAGATGTCGAATTATGTTACCACAACATTGAAAAGGTGTACGCTCTTGTCAGAGGGGTGAAGAAATTTAGACACTACATTCTATGCAACAAGGTGTTCGCCATTGTCCCGGACCCAGCAGTTAAGACACTACTCATGCAAAACGAATTGGGCGAACGAAGGGCTAAGTGGGTCACCTTGTTACAAGAGTACAATATGGAGATCCAACTGATGAAATTGGTGAGAGGGCAGGCACTCACCCGCACAATTTCTGAAACAGCAGTAGAAGCTAGACCTGAACTCATGGTGCTGCAGTACCAACTTGAAGATGTCTCCCCGGGAGAATGGTACCAGGATGTCGTTTACTATCTGCTGAATCATAAGTGTCTGCCACACCTACAAGGAGTCCAAAAGCAAGCCCTGAGATTGAAAAGTAATGGTTACATGTTACAGGGTTCCATTCTCTACAAAAGGAATCATGAAGGTGTTTATCTGAGATGCCTTGGCAAGGAAGAAGCAGGTCACGTCTTGAAAGAATTTCATAATAAATTTGGCACGGGCCACGGTTCTGGTTCCTCCACAGCGCATCAAATATTGAGAGCAGGGTATTATTGGCCAACTGTCTTCAAGGATGCCCATTGCCATGTTCGTTCATGTCACACGTGTCAGACCGCTGCCACCAGGGAAATGAATGTTGTTGTCCCACTACAGCCTGTGCTGGAGGTAAGGCCTTTTACGCAGTGGGGTCTCGACTTCATCGGTCCGGTAAGCCCCCCATCATCTGTGGGACACAGGGACATTCTTACCGCTACTGATTATTGTACTAGATGGACAGAAGCGATAGTATGTAAACAATGCACAACTGAAGTAGTTACTAATTTCCTAGAAAGTTCCATTTTAAATCGCTTTGGTTGTCCGTATGCTTTGGTATGTGATAATGGACCCGCATTTGCTTCGTTAAAATTTGCTAGTTGGGCGTTTGACTATGGGATTGCCCTTAAATTCTCGTCCAAATACTAACCTCAAGGCAATGGCCTTGCCAAGTCCACGAACAAAAATCTAATTACTGTGATCAAAAAGCTGCTAGATAGGAATCCCAAGGACTGGCATACTCAGCTTCGTTTCACCCTTTGGGCTGATCACACTCACCACAAGGCTGCCCTTGGCGATTCTCCATTCCACCTTGTTTATGGCCTAGAGCCTATTTTACCCATTCATCTGAATATTCCTACTCTTCAATTCATCAATGATTTTCTGAGGGAGGAGATCGTAGGGAAGCTCGATTAGCTGAACTCTTGCATTTAGAGGAAGTCCAAAACCGCACAATAGAAAATTTTGCCAAACATCATGGTGTAGTGAAGAGATGGTTCGACCATCGAGCCAAAATCAAGGCCTTTAGAATTGCAGATTTGGTCCTATATTAGGACAAGGCCCACGAGAAGAAAGGGGGACACAACAAATTTGACAAGTTTTGGCTTGGCCCCTTTCAGATAGCTGAGATTTTGGGAGATAATGCCTTCCGCCTAAAGACCTTAACCAGTGAGAATGTCTCGTTGCTAGTCAACGGGCAGCACCTGAAGCATTACTTCCAGGCTTGAGCTTCGTCGAGCTCTTCGTTGTAAATATCTGTACATAGGTTAGAGTAGTTGCTTTCTTACTTGTTCGCATTTTGTTTGCGTCGCTTTTGTTTTCTCCCTCCCAGCAGTTTTGTTTCGGAAGATGTTTCCCACTCCTTTGCGGTGGTCGTGCTTGCTTAACAAGCGGTTCACTTTGCTGTCTGTTCTTTATGTTCTTTGGCTAAACATAATATCTCAGTGCGGACTTGGGACAAAATATCTCCAGCCTGTTGCCTTCTCTGGGGCCGGTAGCACACCCTATGTAGGTTCAGGGGCTTAATCAAGCGTTTGCTCACCAAACCCCTCTTATGAACCAAGTGCCTCAATTGCCTATAGTTCCCCACCCGGGGCAGCCATTGAATTATGCGCCTCCCGCGCCTTCCTATTTGCAGCCTCAGCAGCAGTACAACTATTCCCACATTGCTCCGCAACAGCAGGCGTATTCCTAATAGCCTCAGGCGCCGTTGTACCTGTCAGGATCGGAGTTTCCTCCAGCCTATTAGAATCAGCCAACCACCCTGCCCGCTTTTCTCTAAAATCCGGTGTCGTCACCTGGTAATGCAACTGAGAAAGATAAGTTGGAGGAACTTATAGAGATGATCAAGAAAATGTCCACGGAGATGACGCATCTAAAGAATCAGAATAATCAGTTGCAGGCCTCCCAATGCAATTTCTAGGCCAATCTCAACCAGGACAGCCGAGATAATAGAGACAGTAGAGATAATCGCGAAGTAGGCACTTCCTCCGGGCAAAATTATGATAGGGGGCCAAACACCAATCAGAATGTAGAAAGGAGACCTTCTCAGAGGCAGAATCGTACATGGAACACCAGGCCCAATAATGGAGGAGTCTCCACACCTTTCGATCAACCGGCAAGCAATGACAAAACATCCAATGGCGTGTATCTGGCCGAAGCAGCTTTGTCCGGGTGGTGTCGACTTCACAAAACCAGCAGACATTCCGAGCTGGATTGTCCCAAGTTCCAGACAGCTGCTGAAATCTTCCAAGTGGAGGTATAAAATGTTGTCGACAATGCCAACTACAGGGACATCATGCCATCCGAGCCTTACGATTCCTCGTTTCTGGTAGTCAATCAAGCGCCGTTCTCGCAAGGTGACCGCAACGAGCCCGAGGTCGAGCCTGCTCCTATTAAGGATGAGAAAGCGCAAGAGGTAAGTAATGAACAAACTTTGGCTCAGCTTTTTGATTCAGTAGATAATGGTCCGGTAGACGAAGAAGAATCATTTGTAGATGAGGTCCACATGTTCCATCAATGATCGAGCCCCTACTTCCTTAGGAATATACAAGCGGGCGGACCCTTCACAACTTCTACCCCACCAAATAATTTCGCCACCCCGCCTAATCCAAATGTCAGTAATAACCCTAGGCTCCCTCATATACCTGCCCAATACCTCAACAAGAACCAATCTCAAAACCAGTCACAAAATCAGCCTCAAGGCCAACCTCAAAATTCATCCAGAGAAATGAAGGTCCAAATCCCTAGTTCTGCTATAGGCCAAGCTTTTAGTTCCGAAATCAAACATATGGGTGAATATGTAGCAAAAGAGTTTAAGAAGGTAAAAATCAGTTTGTCAGCCCTCGAATTACTCAAAGTTCCTGCCGTGAGGCATGCTTTCTTTAGGGTTCTGAATGGGACTTCGTCTTCTAGTACAACACAAGAAACCCTTGCTAAAAGGGTAACCTTTGAAGAGCCTAGGAAAGAACCGGAGATACAGGATAACACCGAGAAAAGGAGGGATGTTCCCGTGAATCAGTCAGCAAGTAAGCAAATTGAAAAAGAGCCGGAAAGGGCTACCAGGCAGTTTTGTAAGGACCAACAATTTAAGCAAACCAAGGATATGGCCAGTGATAGGAACAAAGGTTAGGTTGCTCAAATGGACACACCTATGGGCATCCTCCAAGGGAGACCGGAAACTCCCCCTTTCCTGACCACCATTAGAATATTTGGGAAGAACTTTCACAACTGCCTGCTTGATTCAGGAGCGTCTGCCAATGTCATGCCTTTGGCTGTCTGTAAGGCTCTTGGCATCACTCCCACGCCTTCAAAGAGAAAGGTGACCCAGCTGGACAAAACAGAGATCAACATCCTGGGTGAAATAAACCGCATCCCCATGGTTCCCTTACTGCCAGTGTGGACTTGGGAAAAAATATCTCCAGCCCGTTGCCTTCTTTGGGGCCGGTAGCACACCCTATGCAGGTTCAGGGGCTTAATCAGGCGTTTGCTCACCAAACCCCTCTTATGAACCAGGTGCCTCAATTGCCTATGGTTCACTTGCTGCCAGTGCGGTCTTGGGACAAAATATCTCCGGTCTGTTGCCTTCTTTGGGGCCGGTAGCACACCCTATGCAGGTTCAGTGGCTTAATCAGGCGTTTACTCACCAAACCCCTCTGATGAACCAGGTGCCTCAATTGCCTATGGTTCCCCACCTAGGGAAGCAATTGAATTATGCGCCTCCTGCGCCTTCCTATTTGCAGCCCCAATAGTAGTACAATTATTCCCAGATTGCTCTGCAACAGCAGGCGTATTCCCAACAGCCTCAGGCACCGTTGTACCTGTCGGGACCGGAGTTTCCTCCAGCCTATTAGAATCAGCCAACCGCCCCACCTGCTAAACATTCACTCTAGATTATCGGTCTCTGCAAAGTTGTCCACGAATGATTTCCTTGTCTGAACTCTACTCAGAACTTGACCCTTAGCTGGATCTTCTTACCCACATCTCGGATCTCACACAAATTACATAATAATAATTTTTGAAGGATCGTACTATGGTTATTATGACACCCTAGTGAGTGAAAAATCTTAAGTCTACTCCAGTGACCACTGCAGTCTCAAACCCATTGTAGGCTTCAATGCTTACCCGGTCAGACTAAATGGTAAAAGAGATGTGAAATATCAAAGCAAAAAGAGAATAAGGAATTATGAAAAAAGGAAATGAATGACCGTATGGGTGTTCGGGTAACTCTACCGGGGCTATGGATGCCTGGCTGGTAGTAGAGCAATACCCATGAGATTGTAGCGACAACCCCGTCGGGGCTATGGACGCCTGACTGGCAGCGGAACAATTTCCAGGTTACTTTTGGTGTTAGACGATTTATGTAGCTCACTCAGTTGAATTGGTAACCCTGGTCACTATCCCTAGGAAAGGAATGAACTCACTTCACACACGCTTTCGAGATGTCCTGTAAGCTGACCCAATTAAGGATCTCGTTCTCCCGGATTCATCTTTGGAAGCCACTCCTGGTCTATGAAACCAGAGATTCTGGGTCCTGAATGAATATTTATCCCTAGAATGCTCCTGAGCGTTCTCCAGCGGAGTCGCCATTTGTTGTGCCCTTAACACACACGCCCCATTCAGAACGGGGACCCTCTTTTCTTTCGCCCATGGGGTCTTTTGGGGCCGCCTCGTTTTACATGCCCCTCTTTTTGATGTTTCACATGATCGATGTTGCTCCAAAGTTACATCATAAATCGATCATGCCCCCGCTTTCGATTTCCTACTGCCTTCTAAGGGCTCGGGGAATCCCTTTGGCATTTTGGCCCTGGCGGCCCTGGGCCCCTCTGGGCCCGGGCATCTGGGGTTCCTTTTTTGGGTTTCCCCTTTGAAATTCCCATCCCCTGTGGCATTCTCCAGGCGTCTTTCCGCCCCTCGGGGCCCACCCTGCCGCCCTTCGCTTAAAATTTGTTGCAAGTTTTTGGGATGGCGCCTGCCCCTTCGGACCCCGGGCCCCAGAAGTCTGCCTCCAGACTTCCATCTCGGTCTCGCCATCCGCGACAGCGAAACTCCCGCGGCCTGCCACTTCTCGGGGCCTGCCTGACTTATCTCCATCGAGCTCCTCGCTGTGGCATGTCTGCCGCGGGGGTCTTCTGGGCCCGGTTGTCTGGAGTTCCGCCTCCGGTCTCCTGTGGCGGTTCCGCCATCACTAACAGCAGAATCCCTCTGGCTTCCCGCCCTCCAGGCCTCGAGGCTCTCCTCGCCGTCACCGTTGAACAACATGAAAATCTTTCGACAGCGAATTCCTTCCGGCTTCCCGCCCTCCGGGCCCCGAGCCGATCTTCGCTGTGGCCGTTCAAAGTTCGCGAAACTCTTCCGGTGGCTGTTTTCTTTGGTTCTCCCGGCCCCCGAGCCCCGGAGGCTCCGCCGCCGCCGCCAACCTAATTTTGAATTTCACCAACTTTTCTTGTGGTCGTACGATCATTTATTGCGGGTGTTAATGGTGGTTGGGGTATAAAATGTCCAACCCACCCAAGTCATTTTCACAAGTAGGAATTGGAGCGAATTGCATAATACAGCATCTGGAGCCCATTGCCTTCGACTGTGTCGCGATCATCGACCCCGGCATCAACCCGTCAACCGTGTGTGGAACCCACATCTCCCCGCTCTGCGTGTTTGAGGTAGGTGGCCTATTTTCCCTCCCGCGTGTGTTTTTCATGTTTTTAACTGATTTAAATAATCAAACAAATAGTTAGGGTGGTATGAAATTGGAGAACATTAATTCGCGCGCCAAACCCATCTGGCGAAAAACCTAGCAAACACCCAAAATGCCCTCCTTGCCAAATCGGGACCTCTCCCTACCGCGACCGTTCTTCACACAGGGAAAATTTCCCTCCCAGGTCCGAGGCCCATCTTCGCCGTCGAATTCAAAACTCCAAAACCTCCTGACGGTAATCCTCCCCGTCGGGCCCGGTCCGTCGGGTTTCCCTTCCCGGGTTTCCGCTGGCATTTCGCCGTGCCTCATCTGCAAGCCTGCCCCTGCCTCCCGGCTTCCGGGCTCTGGGGTGTCCTTCGCCGTCTAAACTTAAAATTGAGAAGGTGTCCTTTTGTAGCGTCGGGCTCCGGACCCCGAGGTTTCGTCCCTGGAGTTCTGCCCTATTTTCGCCGTCTCCGAAGGAATTCATGCCCTGGCTTCCTGCGCCCCGGCCTCCACCCTGATCCTCACCGTTAACTCTTGGGCGGCATCAAATTGTTGCGTCATTTCTGCCTTCGGCCCCCAGATGTCGGGCCTCCGCTCCTCATTTTCCGTCGTTCATCAAGTCTGAGGTCTTTCGGTGAGCGCTTTACTGCCTTCTGGGCTCCGGACCCCGCGCGCCTCTCCGCCGTTGCCATCTTCCCTTGAAATGGATGCTTTCGCGTCTCCCAGACCCGGCTACCGGAATTCCGTCTGCGGAAGTCCGTGCAGCCCCTCCCGTCGGAGTTCTCGCCCCGTCCTCCTGGACGCCAGGGCTCGGGCCTTCATTTGCCGTCTGATTTTGTGAAACTCCTCGCTGCCACGGGACCTCCCGGGCCCAACCGTCCGGAGTTCCTTTCCCGGAACTCCATGACGGTTTTGCCATCCTCCACGACGGACCCCTGCCGGCTTCTCACCCCCGGGCCCCAAGCCGCTCTTCGCCGCCGCCGTTTAAATCAGCGAAAATGTCACGATGACTGGCGCGTAACGTCTTCCCGGCCTGCGGGCCCCGCCACTCCAAAAGCCGTTAGGCCTGAACCATAAGCTCGCATCAGCCGCCTTTTGCCTTCTGGGCCCCAGCCCTCGGACTTCCACCTCCGGGATTCTGCCCGCTATCTTCCATCTCCAATGGCTGTCTGTCAGTAGTTTCCCAGCTTGAAACCTCCGGTGCCGCCTAAATCAATCCAAACAAGCTCAAATCCAGAATCTGACTTCGACCCACGTCCTAAAATTTACTCTTCTCCATTATGGGCCTCCTAAACATTAAAATTTGACCAACAAGGGTCTACGAGGGTTTTTGGCTGCGTTTTCCCTTACAGAAAGTATCCCTGCTAGGGAAGTCTGGCCCTCCGGGCCCGAATTGTCCAAATGGCCTAAAACGAAGATCGATAACGTCTAGAGATAAGATTTATGATAGACTTAATTGATTATGTAGATGTTATTTTCAAAATATGGACTAACGTGAACGCTTTTGATGTTTTGTTGCACTAACTTTTCCCTTGCTTACATAATATCTGGAATCGGCTGTAGGAACTTCAGGGGCCTCCATCGAAAAGGATAAGGGCAAGAAATCAGGAAGGACCACCCGGGGAAAGGAAGATAAGGATCAAATGAAGTACCAGTTCCAGGGTGAACCGCTCTGTTCAAAGGTCTCAACGGACTAGAAGGAGATTTTAGATACAAACATTGGTCAAGTTGACATAGATGAATTCACTCAAAGGGTCAAGGTCAACCCTACAACAAAGAACGCCAGACTAATACGACAGAGTGGAATCGCCAAGGCTGCCAGTTTCCCTCCCTCTCTCGTGGCACCCGAACTAGTGATGGCTTGTCGAGAAGCCTATCAAACAGACACCAGAAGATTGTGAATAGGGAGGGAAACATCCTCGCAGACATGTCGCCGAAAGGAATCACGAAGACATTCCACATTCCCATGTTCCCACACATGGAGGTCCCCACATTAGAACAATGCCAAGCAGTGTGGGATGCTAACCCGTCAGGGTGTAAGAAATCAATCAACCTCCTTTAGCTTAAGGAGAAACGGGGCAGTGCTACGAAGGTTCCCCACGAACTCTTCTGTAGCGATTTCCACGAGGACTACCACGACCTGGTAACTATGCTGAGCAGGGTCATGGGTCTCCGAGCAGCCGCCTATTTCCAAGAGTGGATGGCCTACTACATTGAGCAGATCCTATGGGGGAATGAGGTCGTTAATACCAAGGTCTCATTCGACTGGGGAGACATCATTAGCAACTGCTTTCATGAGCAGTTTGTCAACGTCAAGAAGAGCTCTAAGTTTTACATGACCTCCTACCTCGTCTACTCCCTGGCAGGTCAAAGATAATACAGTGGGTTATTTGTGGCACCAGATCAGGGACACAAGCGAGGGCTCAAGCCGTTTGACAAATACCCTCAAATCCAATACCACAACTTCAAGAAGGAGTACTGTCGGGTCAATGATGTCTTCATTGGCCATATCATCAGATTGATCACAGGAGATTTTGAGAGGAGAGTCTCCCACAACACCAGGGCACTCTTAAAGGAATATGCCTTCCTGTTCATCCAATTCGCCAAGTTTACCTACATCCAGGCCCAGGGTTTCACGGAACAACCAAAAAGATTGTCGCGGTACGTAAATGATAGGATCATCTTCCTAGAGCTTTCTCGACAGCTCCAACACATCCAAGCCGTCTTCAGCAATAAACACATTGCAGGGATCTCCTACCCTATGACCCTCGGCCAGGGCCTGTACCGGTTACAGACTTCCCAATGTGCCAGCAATTCTGAGAAGGAGTTTAAGGAATATCATTTTGACTGGTACACCGCGTGCCCACGGATGGACCCTCACGGCCACGTTAGGAAGGCACTGGGGCCGGCATATGCCCACCAATACCACATTAAATATTTCTGGGCGGATTGCAAAGATGACAAGGAGGTCCGCGCAAGGCACTACATACGCATGACCGTACAGCTCCTGAGGAGAGTGCAACCATTCCCAGTGCCGGATCAGGTCGAGGAGGATGAGTCCACCATTATGCACCCAAGGTACCCTGCAGTTGCTAACCTGTCGATACCGTCGATCGACTGGAACGAACAAGAGGTCGATGACCTAGATACCATCACCCAGCCAATCATAACTCGTACTAAGGAGTGGGTCGATGGGCGGGTGGTGCACCTAAAGTGGCAAGGAGTAGTCCTAACATATGAGGGGCTCAGGAGTGAGCCAAGTGCCACGGAGGACGTTGCCGCCACCGCGTCGACTGTTGAGACCTCCAAGTCTCCCCCTGTCACAAGGTCCCAGAAAAGGAAAGGAATGGAGACCGTGCAATCTACGGATCCCAAGGAGCAAGCAAAGAAAGAAACGGGAGGCTCATCTCCCAAAAGGCTCAAGCAGACAGTGGCTGCGATAGAATTACAGCCTACCTTGCTCTTCCCTGCACCTCCTGGCGCACCGCCCGTCTCCCTGGTTGCGTTCACATCATCTCCATTGGCGGTGGACATTTCTATCCATCTTGCTCCTTCACCCCCGGCCGAGTTGATAATTAACGTTGACTCCTCTTCCGGCATGACCACTCCCCCTTCCTCTTCTGCTGCCATGTCACCCATTACATCCCTCCCTCTGGCTACAATAACATCACCCATTCCTGCTGCCGCCATGCCCGAGGCCCTTACCAGACACATGCAGAACCTCCCCCCTGAACTCTCACAGATCTTAATGAATCCAGCTGTCCAAGCGGCCCTTGCCCAAGTCCTTGCAATAGCTCAGCCTTCACAACTACCAACAGGGCCGCCAGCTATGGAAGCTACAATGCTTATCTCGAAGGAGTTGGAGGAGCAAGAGCAGGAAGCCTCAAAACCTATTGAGGAGGAGGCCGATGAGTATCACGAGCACCCCGAGTATGAGCACCGAACCATTGACAGGGTGGTCTATGAGGAGGAGGAGACGAACTCTTCTGAGAGAGGAGATGAGGAGGATGGCTCGGGTGCCAAGGAAATCATCTAAACATTTGATGATGACCTTGAGGAGGAGTTGGCACAGCAGCCAAAGGACGTTGGGAAGAAAGTGGAAAGGTCACCACATGGTGAAGAGGGGCAGCCTCCAGAGGAGTAGCCACGAAGGGATTTATCTGAGGCTGAGACCCATGCTGTCAAAAGCCCCGAGGCCGAGGCTACTGAAGAGAAGAAAGAAGAAGAGGTAGCGAAAGAAGAGAGTCCCACCCGACAACCATCCACCGAGCTGCCCGTCAAGCGCCTCGTGTTCGTTAATGACCCTGACAAAAAGGAGGATGCTGCCCAAAGGAAAGAAGAATCCCAAAAGGAAAAGGAGGCAGAGGTCTTGCCTTTGACTGAGAAGGGTGAGGGCAGCCATGATGAGCCCAGGGATAAATCTGTTATGCCCGATTGGTTGGAAAAACAACTTGAGAAGACAACTCTTGTTCTGAAGGACCCAAGGGCGAGATTGGAGGCCATCTTGGCTCGATCCCTGAGCATGACAAAGAAAGAGAAGAAGCCCAAGGTCCAATCCAAGGTAACCATGGATGCTTTCAGTTCCCGAGCGACACAAGTCGCAACGCCTACAGTTGGCCAGACAGGGGTGAGCTATAATATCTCCACCATTGACTTAGGGACAGCAACTAGGGAACAAAAGGTTGAACACCTGGAGGAGTCGGTGGCCACAGTGGTGCACCTGATAAAGTAGGACAAGGTCTCTAAGGATGAGCTCAAAGCACAGGTTGTTGCCCTAACCGACTACATACAGCAATGGTCCTCAGTGGACGACCTGCCCACCACCTCCACGGTCGCACCGTAGTTGGTCTCCAAAGAACAGATAGACAAGATGGAGAGAAGGAAGAACTTGGAGAAAACCACTGATGATTGGTTCTGACGAGTTGCATGCGTCAGAAACATGGGAATCAGCAGGGCTATGCAGACAGCCAACAAGTTCTTGGACCTGGTCCAATCCCTGGAGAGCACGAGGAGGCTCTGCACCAATTTCCCTGCAACATACGACTCCACCTTCCTGAGAATTGAAACCATCCTTCAGATGCCCGAGAGCACGTGGGAGGAGAAGCTAGAGCTGAAGACGGAGGACCATTGGCTAGTGGATGTATGGCACAGAGACCTCATCAACCGGAAGGAGAGGTTAGAGAAAATCCTGAGCAGGGTGGATCCAGATATTGAGTGGATCAAAGAAATCCAGGTAGAATGTGCCAAATATCTCAAGCTGATGACAGGCTATGATATGCCCACAGTGCAAATGGATGTCAAGAAGGTCAAGCCATACTTTGAGGAAAAGATGAAGGACGGGACAGCTGGAGAAATCACAATGGAGTTCCTGAGTTTTGCTGCCCACGCCTTCGATCGATCAAAGCTATTCAAAGACCAAGGCTCGAAGTATGACGAGGATTGGAAGCGGCTAGAAGAGAACGCTAAGGAATGGAGTTACTAGGCATTAAGATGCGAGATCCTCGAGATAGACAAGCTTCAGGCCGTCATCCTCAAGTACATAGAGCACGCAGCTTCCGAGGAGCAAGAGGACAGCCCAGCCAAAGAGGAAGATCTCCCTGAAGAGTAGCTACAGCAAAGAGAAACAGCAATTAGCTACAGGACGAAAAAGCTATAGTGTCATCCACTAGATGACGAAATAGGGAAAGGACGAAAATGTATTTTAAATTGTAAATCTATTTGTGGGTAGGAGAAACCCTATTTGTAATGAATCTTGGCCACATAATGAGAATGAATCTTGGCCATTCATTTAACTTTTGGAAAACTATAAATAGAGCACTCCCCTCATTTGCAAAAGTGAGAGTTGAGTTGTTGTAAAGGCATGTTGTAGAAATTTATAAGAAATATCATTGACTTGGTGTATTTTCTTGGTTTCTCCCATGTGGCTTGATTCATTCTCCAATTTCATATGTTTAGCTTAGATCTTATGGCTGTTTAGTTAGCTGTTTACTTTATTTGGATAAACTTAGGAATGTTGTTGGGTGACTGTGAAAATTCCTGCATTGTTGATGATCCCTTAGTCCATAGTTTTTGTTGTTTGCTGAAGGTAGATAGCTATGCAAAGTTAGCCTGGACTCGATTTAAAGCTGCCCCAAACATTTATCTTTGATTCATGCATGCATGTGGTGGATGAAAGATGAAATATCTGCAGCCCTTAGAAAATAGCATAATTTCCATGATACTGTGAAATCCCTGGTTAAGTGGGATATTGTTTTGAGGAATTTTCCATTGCAGGAACTCCATTGTCACTATTCATAGCAAGCTTCAGACTTAGGAATTTTTCCCTTCCTTCGCCCTTTTTTCCTTTTTTTTTAGCAACTGACCTATACCAAGGTTCATTGCACATTGTAAAGCCAAATCCAACAACTAAATGGAGTCTAAGATTGCTGTTTGAACCTACAGCTAGTGCATAACAACTTTCCATCCTAAGGATTCCATTCCAAGACCCAACTTCATGCTTTGTGTCCACACTTTGTATTTTCTGTAAGACCGCCTTGTGATTCCAGCAAATCACATCAAACTACTGAGGTATCTAAGCACTGTCATGACCTGACATCCGAGAGACCTTGGGATAGTGTTTTCCAATTCGATTGTGGAGTATTGTCTTTCAAGAGAGGTAGTGCGCCTATGCACTGCCTGTGTTGAGAAGTGCATAAAAACACCATCAACAGAAAGGTAGACCAGCAACTGTCAAGTACTTCTAAAATTTTGGAAGCACTTGCTACATTAGAAGAGATGAAGAAGATTTGAGCAAATTTGACACAAGAACAAATGAGGGAATGTTTCTTGGCTACTCATCAAAAAGTAAGTCATATAAATGCTACAACAAAAGAACTCACAAAATTGTTGAAAGTGCTAATGTAAGAATTGATGAAGGAAAGCAATTCAAAGAAGTTGGACAAAGTGATCACCATGTTCAAACTATGAATGATGAAGACAAAGAGAATGAGGATTCCCAAGAGGAAGAAAAGGAGGAAGAGGCAAAGGAAGAAGAATCTTCACAAAAGACTCCCATGAAGACACCAAAGACACCTTCCAAGTTTGTTCAAAAGAACCATCCTAAAGATTTGATTCCTCAAGATAGATGTAGATCTACAAGGAAAATGGTGAATTACAATGAAGATTGTCATGCAGCATTCCTATCTCAAGTCGAGCCCAAAACTTTTGAAGAAGCAAGCAAAGAAAAATGTTGGATTGGTGCAATGAATGAAGAATTGGATCAAATAGAGAAAAATGAATCTTGGGAACTTGTCCCAAGACCAAAAGATAAGAATGTAATTGGCACAAAATGGGTTTTTAGAAACAAATTAAATGAAGATGGTCAAGTCACAAGGAACAAAGCAAGGTTAGTGTGTAAGGGCTATGCACAAGATGAAGGAGTAGATTTTTAGGAAACATTCGCACCAGTTGCAAGGATTGAAGCAATTAGAATGTTTTTATCCTATGTAAGTCACAAGAAGTTTAAGGTGTATCAAATGGACGTCAAATCTGCTTTTCTTAATGGAGATCTAGAGGAGGAAGTTTATATTGAACAACCCGAAGGCTTCCTATTATCAGAAGACAAGGATTATGTGTGCAAGTTAAAGAAAGCTCTCTATGGGCTTAAACAAGCTCCTAGAGCTTGGTATTCTAGACTTGACAAGTATCTCAAAGAGCAAGGTTTCAAAAGAGGAGATGTAGATAGCAATCTATACATCAAAGAAGAGGATGGACATTTATTGATTGTGGTGGTGTATGTAGATGACATCATTTTTGGTGGAGACAAGGACAAAATGTGCAAAGAATTTTCATCATGTATGCAAAAAGAATTTGAGATGTCGATGTTGGGAGAATTATCTTTCTTCCTTGGGCTGCAAATTTCACAATCAAGCAAAGGTATTTTCATCTCCCAAGCCAAATATGTGAAAGAAATGTTAAAAAGGTTTAGGATGGAAGATTGCAATCCTGTTAGCACTCCTATGGTTACAAGTTGTAAGCTAAGCAAAGATGATGAATCCCAAGAAGTGAATCAAACACTTTATAGATCAATGATTGGAAGTTTGTTATATTTAACTTCTACAAGACCAGACATAATTCAAGTTGTTGGAGTTGTGGCAAGATTTCGAGCAACACCAAAAGAAACACATGTTCATGCAGTAAAGCGTATATTCAAGTATTTGAAAGGCACAGTGGAATATGGTCTATGGTACCCTAGTAGAAATGATTTCACTCTTGAAGCATTCACAGATGCTGATTGGGCTAGCAATGTAGATGATAGAAAAAACACAACTGGAGGAGCTTTTTTTCTTAGAGGGCACTTAGTATCTTGGATAAGCAAAAAACAAGAATCAGTCTCTCTATCTACAACAGAAGCTGAATATATTGCAGCAGCAACATGTTGCACTCAACTTTTGTGGATGAGGCAAACTTTAAGAGATATCAAGGTTGAGTATGATCATCCCTGCACTATCTATTGTGATAATACTAGTGCAATCAATATCTCCAAGAATCTAGTGATGCACTCAAGAACCAAGCACATCCCTATTAAGTATCACTCTTTGAGAGAACAAGTAGGAGAAGGACAAGTCTATTTAGAATACATAACTACAAAAGAGCAAACTGCTGATATATTTACTAAACCACTTCAAGAGATACATTTGATAATCTAAGGGACAAATTGAGAGTTGTTCCACATCCATCAAATTAATTGATGGATGCATGTAATCAGGGGGAGCTACGCAAAAAATCTTGTAGTTTCATGAAGCTAAAATATTGTTGGAAGACCCATTGCCATTGATGTCAAAGGGGGAGAATTTGGACACAGGGGGAGCAAATAGAGAATCAAGTTGTCATTGGAGAAGTTGCCATCAATGACAAAGGGGGAGATTGTTAGAAGTATTTTCATTGATGTCAGGACAAATTGTTGATGTTAAGACTTGGTTTGGTTTAATCAAGTTATTGGAATAATTTATTGATGTGCTTAATGATAGAAAATCACTATGGAAAAAAATCTCTTTTAATGAAAGTGTAGGCAATCTCTTTTAATGAAAGTGTAGGCCAAAGTAGAAGTAATCAGTTTTAGATCATCTACAGATTGACAATGCAAGCCGCGGTAGAAGTATTCATCTCTAGTTTGAACAGAGTATTCATCTAACAATGCAAGCCATGGTAGAAGTATTCATCTCCAGTTTAAACATATACATGTTCAGATTATGATGTATTCAGATCACTGTCTTCAGAACGAATTAGAAGTTCAGTTATTTCATATTTAGATCGTTGTCTTTAGATTGATGGTGTCAGGCCGAAGTAGAAGTTTAGTTATTTCATATTCAGATTGATGACTTCAGATCGTTATCATAATTATGGTTTAAGATAATAAGTGCTTGATTAAGATAACATGTATGTTTTTAAAAGAAAAGGAAGGCATGTTTATTAAACACATACGTATTTCTCAAATAGACGTCTTCACAACTGATTGAAGGATATGACTTTTAAAGACAAAGAATGCGATGTTTTTAAAGCATACATCTATTCCAAAAAGGTATGAGTTGGATGTGTGAATAGTTACAAATAAAGAAAAGAAGCATTTACAACTATTCCAAAAAGAAAAAGGCATGATTAGTTTACAAAAGGCGCATTTCTATGAATATCGCCCTTCTATCAAAAAGACGTGCCTCCATGATTAGTTTACAAAAGACGCATTTCTATGAATATCGTCCTTCTATCAAAAAGACGTGCCTCTCTTAACAGGTATGAATATAATTAAAGATAATCTGAAGATTTTAAAGAACATATTTGAAAAGGTATTTAAAAACAAATGAAGAGGCGCAAGTAAAGAAAGGGTTGTGCTCTCTCTCCAAGGGATGCATACTTTGATCTAAGTATATATTTTCCATTATTTTCAAGTTTGATGGTGTGGTTGATAGAGGATAAGTAGTTCAGTCTAAAGACCCATCTCCTTGTGTGGGCTTAGGGTGATATTATTTATCACATAAAGCAGATTGGAGAGTTGGGAACATACAGATCAGATTGAAGGCTATCATACATCCATCAAGACAAGGTTTGGTGCCTTGCACTAGGGGTTGGTGCTCCTTGTAGGTAGGAACCTACTAAATTTGTAAAGGTCTAGGTGTTCCTTGTAGGCTACATTATACTAAATCATCTTGTTGTAAATCTGTAGGTTGGTTCCTACTTTGTAAAATATTATTTCAGTAAAAGTTGTGTCAACTTGTGGAAATTGGTTCATATCAAAAGTTGATTGTAATAAGTTTGAAAAGGATTAAGAAATAAAATTTTGTGATTGATTTACTAGTTCACGCCCCCCCTCTCAGTAAATCTTTTGTGCTCTTCATAGTGGCCCATAAGTGATCACATGTATTGGAATGTCTGCATGCCACTTCCTTCACTTAGCAGTTTTCAATTCATTTGGGGGGCAAGGCAAGCATCAGAGCTGGCCCACAGAGTGGAAATTTGAAGGCTACTAGATATATGAAATAGTGGTTGAGGGGTAGCGGCAACCCGCGTTAGAGGGTCCACATTTAGTAAATTAGTTGTCTCGCTCTAAGCTCGAACGAAGGTGGTGAGTGTGAGGTCCACTAGGCAGAAAGATGATAAGCTGAGGTCATTCAAGATGGAAAACGTACAATGAAATCCCATCATTACATCATACATTACCTCTCATACCATTATCTATTCCTTCAGGGTAACTCTCCATAGTCAAATTTTGCACTTACTGGAAGCAAAGCTAAGAGAGGATCAAGAACAGAAAGCCTTTCAACACAAACAAGACTAAAACTAGGATCATAATGGAAGTTGAACTTGGAACCAACTAATGGTTCCAAGTTCAATTCCCACTCTAGTTCTAGTTTCACCAATAGGATAAGGGTGTAGAGCAGAGTGAACATTCATTGAAAGCGGAATCATTTTGGGAATCGTGAGTCAGAGTTGGGGTTAGAATGGAACCTAGACTTGGAATCGAGATCAGAATGGAACCTGGACTTGGAACCGGGATTAGAATGGTACCTAGACTTAGAACCGAGATCAAAATGGAATCTAGAATCTGAACTCGAAACTGGGATCAAAATGGAATCTAGACTCGGAACCAACTAATGGTTCCAAGTTCAATTCCCACTCCAGTTTTGTTTTTGCTAAAAGGATAAGGGCATAGATTGGAGTGAACATTCATCAGAAGCAAAATCATTTTGGAAATTGATTCTTTTGGAAACACCTATGGGACGAGTTCATTCTTAGATCCGCTTCTACCAAAAGGATAAGGTTGTAGACCAGTGTGAACATTCATCGAAAGAGAAATCATTTTGGGAATTTATTCTTATGGAAGCACCTATGGGACAAGTTCATTCTCAGATCCACTTTCACTAGTTTATCATTTAGACGAAGTAATTTCAAACACACAGTCACACTAACTCCAGACTTAGGTCACATGAAAACCATAAGGAAATTTTAAAAAAGGGGCTTACCCTCAATGGGACACAAGGAGTTCAAAGGATTATGTATTTTCTTTTATGTTTGAAACTCATGATGGAAAGGTGTGGGCATCATCGCACACACACAGGCATGAGGGAAGCAAAGGCAGTTGCTTTAAAGTTTATTGCTTGTGTACTTGAAAACGGTGGCGGATGTTTTGTGGGCCACAAGGACATGATTTCCTTGGTTCAAGAAAGGTAGTGTGAGGTGGAAGTTCTGCATGACTTTCTAAGGAAAATTCCAAAATATTTTTTCAAGTTTTAAAATGTGGGTTTTTTTCACCATTATATTGTCTAACTAGTTTTGAGTCATTCTTTTTTAAAATTTAACTTTTTTGGAAATCAAAGAAAACTCATAACATGAATAGTGGTGGAAAACCAACTTGGAAAGCCCGACAGAGTCTGTGAAGACACTGCAAATAATGATACTCGAACGGTGGCTAGAGTTTGTGGGTGCAAAGGTGGCGATGATTGAGGGCTCTGAAAATTGCTATTTATAGAATTTTCAGCACTAAATTCCCACCATAAATGTCAAGTACGGCAGAGGATGGGTTGGTGAGCGTGCATTTCAAAAGAGATGGCGATGGGAATGGTAGGGTCCACAAGGCAAACAACAACTGAAAGTTGATCGTTTGGAGAGTCGGTAATGGAAGTGACAATAGAGGCTGGTAGGACGGTAAAGGCATAGTGGAATCCCACATAGGGTGAACCCGCATAGCTTGAAAGAAGACAACTTGAATTCTTAAGGGAAAACTGCCAAGGGAATCCTACCAAGACTTAGAAATTTTGAAGGTGGTGAAACTAGGTCAACTCAAGATGACATCTCTAAGATTCCTTGACCACTTGTAACTCAAAATAGGGGGCACACAAAATGAGGTAAAGGAAAAAAATGACCCGACAAAGCAAAAAGAGGGGGTCCCTACCTACAATGGGGTGTGCGTGCAAAATATGCACAACAAATGGGCATGTGGTGCCCAATAAGTAAGAAAAAAGATGTAGATTTAATAATTAACAAGGAAGAGAAAGGGCCACACCATAGATAAATGACAGAAAATTAAAAAAATCAATTAAATGGTCAGTCTTGAGAGATATAAAAAATAAAAAGGAAAAATGAATATGAAAGGACACATAACTGTAGAAAGGGGCAGGGGAAAAGAAGTTTCCTGGAAGAAGATAAGCTAAGATTCTGAATCAAAGATAGCCATTGGTAAGATGGTAGAAAGAAATTAAAAAGAGATTAGGGGGTGTAACCATAAAAGTGAATTTAAATTCAACTCTGAGTAAGAAAAATTGAGTAAAAATAATTGATATAGAAAAGAATGAACTTCTTATCAATGTTATTATATTTTAATTTTTTTCTCATTGAATTTGGCTACTGATATTGAAGTTAAATTTTTTTTGCACAGAGTTGATCATTTTCAAATTTCACAAAATATTTTCAAGTGTCAAATATCTATGAATATTTTTTTCTTTGTAAATGTGAGAAAGACCTATGATTTTCTTACATAAAAAGATATCTCATTACTATCTTTTAATTGAAAGTAAAAGAAGTTAAAAGAATCTTTTTAGAAATAACAAGAAAAAGTTCAATATATTATCAAACATAAAGACAAACCATACAATAATTATAAAAACATTAGTAATATTATAATTAACCTTAGTAGATTTAAAGTTTGATCTGTGGGAATGCTTTGCATAGTCAATACTTTTATTTCTTCTTGTTGGCATAAATATTTGATGGAATGTAATTTTTTCCTTTCCAACTCATCTTTTATTTCACTTTCAATGTTTCTTTGTTGGAAAATATACTTTTCTTAAACTGAAATAAATTTTGCTAAATTAATTTTTCATTTCTCCAATGCAATGTACACATATTTACTATCTTCTACTTTGCTATAATACTTAATAATATTCTCATGAGAATCTAATTTTCTTAAGATATTAATTTTTTCAATCAGTTCTCTTAGCATACTTTTTTTCAACACATTTGAAAACAACATTATCTCCTCTCATAACTTCCTTGAGAGTATCATTCTTCCCTTTAACAATCTCTTCCATAAGAGTAAAATTATGTTTTTTGAACAATTGATTATTCTTCCATATTATAAAACCAACCAAGATACATGAAAACAAGATGTTGAAATAAAATAGCCATGTAATGTCATCTACATTATGTTCACAACTAAGAAAAATGAAGTACTGAGCTGCTAGATGATAAGTCATGGTGCTTTGTAGACTTTTTTAAATTATCTACAAAAAAAATACAATAAATCAATGAATAGAAAATGAGTGTTATTTATATTTCATAAACATTTTGTAAATATAGAAAAGAATATTTTAATACATAATGTTTAAAAAATTTATTATATTTAATAAAACTGTAATTTCCCCTCTCAAATATATGCAATCAAATTTTAACTTTCTCTCTTAAAAATATGTAATGAATTTTATAATTATTAGGAATAATTGGATCAATTTCATACTATTAGAATATGGTACAAAATTTTAAAACTTTATATTGATGGCTTATACACAACCATATCTCAACATAACACAATTTGTTTAGCTACATATTAAAATAAAACTAATCAAAATAGATAAAAAGGTTTAAAATGGTTGATGTGTCATTGTGATAGAATTTGAAGGTGTCAATAAGTACTATAAGAATGCAAGAATACAAGTAGTAATAGAAATTTATCATTCTATTTTAGTCTATTAATATTCACAAAATTATTCAAGAAAAACATAATTTCAAGGATAAAATTAAATATGTTGTAATAGACTAGCCTATTGCAATATAGTTGATTCAATTGGCCAAGATAATGTTATCCTTATTATTATAGCAAATGCATTTAATAATATTTTAGCATGAAAGTTATAGATTATAGGTTCTTGGAGATTTTTTGGCTATATATGCGTTGTTAACTACATGAATATATTATTCTTACACAATATAGCCAAAAATTTTCTAAGAACCTATAATCTATAGCTTCCATGCTAAAATATTATTAAATGCTTTAGCTATAATAATAAGGATAACATTATTTTGTCTAATTACTCAACTATTTTGCAATAGGATAGTCTATTAAAACGTATTTAAATTTATACTTGAAATTATGTTTTTCTTGTATAATTTTGTGAATATTACTACACTCAGGCAAAATATTAAATTTCTATTACTACTTGCATGCTTCTAATACTTATTGACACCATTAAATTCTATCACAATAACACATCAACCATTTTAAAGCTAAATTATTTTTCTATTTTCATTAGTTTTATTTTAATATGTAGCGAAATAAATTATGTTTTGTTGAGATATATGATAGTGTATAATCCATCAATATAAAGTTTTGTAATTATGTACCATATTCTAATAGTATGAAATTGACGCAATTGCTCCTATTAAGTATCAAATTCATTACATATTTTTGAGAGAGGAAGTTAGAGTTTGATTACATATATTTGAAAGGAGAAGTTAGAGTTTTCTTAAATATAATAAGAATTTTAAACATTATGTATTGAAATATCTTTTTATATATTTACCAAATGTTTATGAAATATAGATAGCACTCATTTTCTATTCATTGATTTACTGTACATCTTTTTGTAAATAATTCCAAATAGTCTACAGAGCACCATGACTTATCATCTAGCAGCTCAGTACTTCATTTTTCTTAGTTGTGAACATAATGGAGATGACATTACATGGCTATTTTATTTCAACATCTTGTTTTCATGTATTTTGGTTTGGTTGGTTTTATAATATGGAAGAATAATAAATTGTTTAGAAAACATAATTTTACTCTTATGGAAGAGATTGTTAGAGGGAAGAATGGCACAATCATATATCAATGAAGTTGTGAGAGGAGAGATAATGTTGCTCAAATGTGTTGAAAAGAAGTATTTTGAGATAGTTGATCGAGAAATTGATAACTTAAGCAAATTAGATTCTCATGAGAATATTATTAAGTATTACAGACAAGCAGAAGATGGTAAATATGTGTATATATTGCATTGGAGAAAAGCAATTTTAATTTAGTAAATTTATTTTAGTTCAAGAAAAGTATATTTTCCAACAAAGAAACATTGAAAGTGAAATAAAATATGAGTTGGAAAGGAAAAAATTACAATCCATCAAAGATTTATGTCAGCAAGAAGGAATAAAAGTATTGACCACGAAAAGGATTCTCGTGTATCAAACTTTGAATTTACTAAGGTTAGTTATAATAATATTAATTTTTTTATGATTATTGTATGATTTGTCTTTATGTTTGGTAGTATATCGAACTTTTTCTTCTTGTTTATTTCTACAAGGATTTTTTTGACTCCTTTTACTTTCAATTAAAAGACACTAATGGAATATATTTTGATGTTGGGAAATCGTGGAAGGTATTTGTCACATTCACAAAGAAAAAATTATTCATAGAGATTTGATACCTAAAAATATTTTGTGAAGTTTGAAAGTGATCATCATCTATGCGTAAAAAAATTTAACTTCAATATTAGTAGCCAATTTCAATGAGATGAAAACTTCAATTATAATAATATTGGTAAGAAATTCATTCTTTTCTATATCATTTTGTTTTTTTTTAATTTTATGGGATGATTGAATTAGCCAACTCAAAAAAAAATTAAAATAACACCAAAAATCTAAATCAACTCAATGATCAAGCAAAATACATTTTACAATATTGTAAGTTTTTAATTTCATTCCACTTTTCAAATTCTATAATCTTCATCTTCTCCATATCTCTACTCTTTACTCCCCACGCCCCTCCTCTTACTCTTCTATTATCAATTGTTCTTACTCAGAGTTGAATTTAAGTTCACCTTCTGGCTACACACCCCCTAATCTCTTTTTAATTTCTTTATACCATTTTACTAGCAGTTGTCTTCTATTTGGAATCTTAGGTCATCTTCCTCCACGCTACATCTTTTTCCCTACCCCTCTCTCTACTGCCATGTGTCCTTTCATATTCATTTTTCCTTTTTCTTCTTCATATCTCTCAAGACTGACCAATTAATTGATTTTTTTAATCTACTTCCATTTATCTATGGCACAACCCTCTCTTTCCCTTGTCAATTATTAAATTAGCATCATTTCTGCTTATTGACTAGGTACCACATACCCATCTATTTCCCCTCAAAAAGGTGTTAACAACTCTTCTTTAAATATGTATTTTTTTTGTGTTGTTTAAACATGAATAAATCAATTTTTAAAACTGTTAATTAATAAAAAAACTTGAGCTCTGAAGTTAAAAAATTGTAATATCATCCTATGTCTAGCCACATTCACTCTGAAATTAAACATTTATTTACCTCATTTTATCTACATTATTTCTTAAGGCATCTATTTTTCACTTCTAAAACCTTTTATCATTTTTTAATGTTATATGAAACTAAAAGAGAAGAAAGAGTAATCTAAATAAACTATACAATTTGTAATGCATAGCCAGAAATGAACAGTCAAATTGATGCAAGTATGTGGAGAACAGAGAGAAATATATGTTGTTTACTTCATGAAGCTAAAAATTTGACTTTATCCATAAGTTTTATGATTTATCTGATGCTCAATTTTTCTTCTTTCCTCAATGTTTTCCAATGCATGTTTTACTTCATGAAGCTATTCATAAATTGATTTTTCTCTAATGTCTAAAAGGTCTCTAGAATTATTTGTTTCAAAAATAGAGAGAAATAAGTTCTCTGATTCTTCCAAAATGTTTTCCACATTTTCAAGTTATATCAATGAACACTTTGTAAAAGGATTCTTGCTCAACTCTCATGAATTTCAGAAATAATTTTTTTTATTAAAAAAAATTAACTAAAAGAGGGGTAAAAATTTATTCAAAACAAATAAAGCAATACAAAGCAATTGACAAAAAATCATATATAAAATTTCTCATTCTAAAACAATTTTGTTGAACATTCTCCGTTTAATGAAGGCATTGGTTATGTAGTTTAAAATGACTTTGAATTAGTGAGCACAACTTTAGTGCCAATCATTCGCTATTGATTCAATTTGTGTAGAAAGTCTGTGATAGAGGTAGATTTATTTTTTAGTGTTCGTTGATGTTCTTATTATTTTAAATAAAATTAAAACTTTATGGCTTTATTTTTTATTTATTTATTTATTTTTTTGTGTAAGATAGTTTTCAAAATCTAAGCACGTGCTTATTTCTTACTGTCTAGTTTACTAGTTGCCTAAAATGAAAATAAATAAAATAATTTAAAAAGAAGATTGTATAGATTACTTTTTTTGTTCTAGCTACAAAAAAGCTACAGAATGTAAATAAAGATTTCCTTCCTAAAAATTATGAATTTGATTTTAGTCAGGGGAATTTCTAGTGAGAAAAGATAAAAATTCCATGGGTGAATTTGTACTCGAAGTAAAATACCATAGGTGAATCTGTACTCGAAGTGTTATTAGAGGAGAAACTTCTTAAACTGAAAGTAAGGTATGGTGTGAGGAACTTTATTATAAGCACATACAATTTTGGATACACATTGCACCCTTTCTTATTTTGTATAATCATTCATCATTGTCAAATTTTTCTCTTCATTATCATATGTTCTAGGATTTGAAAATATATGAATTTTAGAGTAGGGAGTAAGAATAGTGTTTCATCCATCTATTACAAAAATTAATTTTGTGGAGTAGGAGTTTAATGAGAAAAACAAGAATTATATATAAAATCTTAAATTTAAGACCCTATTTTTAGGAATCTATCTGTTGTTTGTCTTTTTTTTGGCTTTGCTTTGTTTAGCTTTAAACTCTTTATATGGACAAGTTCAACTTATCTATTTTTCTATTTTATTTTACTATATTTTTCTCTTTACATGGATATTGTGAGGAATTGAAAGTTTTTTCTCTTTGTCCCTATATTTTAGAACTATATATTGGAGATGATTAGGAAGAAGAAATTCAAAAAAAAAATTACCATGTTAATTACAATTGACCAAAATCATATATAAAATTTCTCATTCTAAAACAATTTAGTTGTTCTTTGTTTAATGAAGGCATTGGTTCTATAGTTTGAAAATACTCTGAATTAGTGAGCACAACTTTGTTTCCGATCGTTGTAGATTTCTTTATTAGTGTTCATTGTCGTTCTTATGATTTTAAATAAAATTAAAACTTTATGGCTTTATTTTTTATGATTTTTTTTTGTGTGAGATAATTTTCAAAAATCTAAGCATGTGCTTATTTCTTACTATGTCTAGTTTACCAATTGCCTAAAATGGAAATAAATAAAATGATTTGAATAGAAGATTGTATAAATTAGTTTTTTTGTTTTGGCTGCAAAACATACATAAAGATTTCCTTTCAAAAAATTACAAATTTGATTTCAGTTGGGGGATACCAAGCGCAATTTGTACTCGAAGTACTCTTAGAGGAGAAACTTCAGAAACAAAAAGTGAGGTATGGTGTGAGGACCTTTATTATAAGCACATACAATTTTGGATACACATTGCACCTTTTCTAATTCTATACAGTCAATCATCATTGTCAACGTTTTCCCTCTATTATCATATGTTCTACATCTATTGTTGAACACTAGTAAAGAAATCTACCTCTATCGTTGACTTCCTACACAAATTGAATCAACAAGCGAACGATCGGCACTGAAGTTGTGATCTCTAATTTAGAGTCTTTTCAAACTACATAACGAATGCCTTCATTAAATGGAGAACAACAACATTATTTTAGAATGAGAAATTTTATATATGATTTTAGTCAATTTCTTTGTATTGCTCTATTTTGTTTTGAATAAATTTTTACCTTTTTTTTATTTGAAAGAAAAATTAATAAAAAAAATATTTCAATAATTCATGAGAGCTGAACAAGAATCCTTTTACAAAGTGTTCATTGATATACTTTGAAAATGTGGAAAACATTTTGGAAAAATTGAGAAACTTATTTTGCTCTGTTCTTGAAAAAATAATGTTAGAAACCTTATAGACATTGGAGGAAAATCAATTTATGATGAGCTTTATGAAGTAAAACAACATATATTGGTCAACATTGAGGAAAAGAGAGAAAATGAGCATCAGATAAATCATAAAATTTATGAATAAAGTCAAATTTTGAGCTTCATGAAGTACAACAACATATATTGTCCAACATATATTTCTCTCTATTCTCCAAATACTTGCACCAATTTGACTATTCATTTCTGCCTAGGTATTATGAAGTATATAGCTTATTTTAGTTATTATTTCTTCTCTTTTAGTTTTATTTAGCATTTAAAAAGGACATAAGGTTTTAGAAGTGAAAAATGAATATGAAAGGACACATGACTATAGAGAGAGGGGCAAGAAATGAAGTTGTTTGGAGGAAGATGAGCTAAGATTCTGAATAGAAGATAGTCATTGGTAAAATGGTAGAAATAAATTAAAAAGAGATTAGGGGGTGCACAGTCATAATGTGGATTTAAATTCAACTCTGGGTAAGAAAATTTGATAATGGCAGAGTAAGAGGAGGGAGGGGGTGTGGGAAATAAAGATAAGAGATATGAAGGAGATAGAGAATGGAGAATTTGATAAGTGGAATGAGATTTAAAACTTAGCATATTGTAAAATGTATTTTGGGTTATCAATGAATTGCTTTAGATTTTCAGTGTTATTTGAATTTTTTTTTAGCTGCTTAATTCAATTGTCCCATTTTCTTTTTTTTAAATAATTGATATAGAAAAGAATGAACTTCTTACCAATGTTATTATAATTGAAGTTTTTATCTCATTGAATTTGGCTACTGATATTTAGGTGTCAATTATCTATGAATATTCTTTTCTAAGAAAGAGCTTTCATGATTTCCCTACATCAAAAGATATTACATTAGTGTCTTTTTTACTTGAAAGTAAAAGAAGTTAAAAAAATCCTTGTAGAAATAAGAAAGAAAAAGTTCAATATACTACCAAACATAATGACAAACAATACAATAATTATAAAAACATTAATAATATTATAATAACCTTAGTAGATTCAAAGTTTGATCTATGGAATCCTTTGCGTAGTCAATACTTTTATTCCTTCTTGTTGACATAAATCTTTGATGGATTGTAATTTTTTTCTTTTCCAACTCATCTTTTATTTCACTTTCAACATTTCTTTGTTGGAAAATATACTTTTCTTGAACTGAAATATTTTTTTCTAAATTAAAATTGCATTTTTTTAATGCAATTTACACATATTTTATTGTCTTCTACTTGGTTGTAATACTTAATAATATTCTCATAAGAATATAATTTCTCTTAAGTTATCAATTTCTTGACAAGTTGTTTCAGAATACTTCTTTTCAACACATTTGAGAGAAACATTATCTCTCTTGCCATTCTTCCCTTTAACAATCTCTTCCATAAGAGTTAAATTATGTATTTTGAACAATTACTTATTCTTCCATATTATAAAACCAACCAAGATACATGAAAACAAAATGTTGAAGTAAAATAGTCACGTAATATCATCTTCATTATATTCACAACTAATAAAAATGAAATATTGAGATGCTAGATAATAAGTCATGGTGCTCTGTAGACTTTTTGAAATTATCTATAAAAAAATACAATAAACCAATGAATATAAAATGAGTGCTATCTATATTTCATAAACATTTTGTAAATATAAAAAAATTAATATATTTGAATACATAATGTTTAAAATTCTTATTCTATTTAATAAAACTCTAACTTATCTTCTCAAATATATAATCAAACTCTAACTTCCTCTCTCAAAAATATGTAATGAATTTGATGCTTATTAGGAACAATTAAATATCAATTTTATACTGAATATGGTATGAAATTATAAAACTTTATATTGATAGCATATGGTAGTGTATAAGCCATCAATATAGAGTTTTATAATTTCATACCATATTTTAATAGTATGAAATTGATACAATTGTTCCTATTAAGTATCATATTCATTACATATTTTTGAGGAAGTAAGTTAGAGTTTGATTACATATATTTGAGAGGAGAAGTTACAGTTTTATTAAATATAATAAGAATTTTAAATATTATGTATTGAAATATATTCTTATATATTTACAAAATGTTAATGAAATATAAATAGCACTCATTTTCTATTCATTGATTTGTTGTATTTTTTTTTATGTAATTTTAAATGGTCTACAAAGCATCATGACTTATCAATTAGCAGCTCAGTACTTAATTTTTATTAGTTGTGAACATAATGGAGATGACAGTACGTGGGTATTTTAGTTCAACATCTTATTTTCATGTATCTTGGTTGGTTTTATAATATGGAACAAATAATCATTCATAAGACATAATTTTACTCTTATAGAAGAGATTATTTAAAGGAAGAATGGCACAATCATATATCAGGGAAGTTAAGAGAGTAGAGATAATGTTGCTCTCTAATGTATTGAACAGAATTATTCTAAGACAATTGATGAGACAGCTGATCAAGAAATTAATAACTTAAGAAAATTAGATTCTCATGAGAATATTATTAAGTATTATGACCAAGCAGAAGACAGTAAATATGTGTATATTACACTAGAGAAATGCAATTTTAATTTATTAAAATTTATTTCAGTTCAAGAAAAATATATTTTGTAACAAAGAAACATTGAAAGTGAAATAAAAGCTAAGTTGGAAAGGAAAAAATTACAATCCATCAAATATTTATGTCAGCAAGAAGGAATAAAAGTATTGACTACAAAAAGGATTCCCATGGATCAAACTTTGAATCTACTAAGGTTGGTTATAATATTATTAATTTTTTTATAATTATTGTATGGTTTTTCTTTATGTTTGGTAATATATTGAACTTTTTCTTCTTGTTTAAAAGATTTTTTTTTAACTTATTTTACTTTACACCAATGGAATATCTTTTGATGTAGGGAAATCATGGAAGGTCTTTCTTACATTCATAGAGAAAAATTTATTCATAGATATTTGACACCTAAAAATATTTTGCGAAGTTTGAAAGTGATCATCATCTTTGTTGAAAATTTTTTAACTTCAATATCACTAGCCAAATTCGGCGAGACAAAAATTTCAATTATAATAACATTGGTAAGAAGTTCATTATTTTCTATATCAATATATTTTTTAAAATTTTTATGGAACAATTGAATTAAGTAGCTCAAAAAAAAAATCAAATAACACCAAAAATCTAAAGCAATTCAATGATAAGACAAAATACATTTTAGAATATGCTAAGTTTTCAATTTCATTCCATTTATCAAATTCTTTGTTCTTTTTTTCTCCTCCATATCTCTGCTCTTTACTCCCCATGTCCCTCTTCTTACTATGCCATTATCAATTGTTCTTACTCAGAGCTAAATTTAAATTCACCTTCTAGCTTTACACCCCCTAATCCCTTTTTAATTTCTTTCTTCCATTTTACCAATGACTATCTTCTACTCCGCATCTTAGATCATGTTCCTTCAAGCAACTTCCTTTCCCTTTCCCCTCTCTCTATAGGCGTGTGTCTTTTCATATTCATTTTTCCTTTTTCTTTTCATATCTCTCAAGAATAGGCATTTAATTGAATTTTTTAATCTACTATCATTTATCTATATGGTACAACCCCCTCTCTTCCCTGTCAATTATTAAATCTGCGTCATTTTTTCTTGTTGACTGGGCAACACACACCCATCTACTTCCCCTCAAAAAGGTGTTAACAACTATTCTTTAAATATGTATATTTTTTGTGTTGTTCAAACATAAATAAATCAATTTTAAAACTATTAATTATTAAAAAACTTGAGCTTTGAAGTTGAAAACTTGTTTCTTTTACCTCTTATTTTTGTCTTTTACTCCAACAATATCATCGTATGTCTAGCCACATTCACTCAAAAATTAATCATTTATTTACCTTATTTTATTTGTATTACTTTTTGAGGCATCGATTTTTCACTTCTAAAACCTTTTGTCCTTTTTGAATGTTAAATGAAACTAAAATAGAAGAAATAGTAACTAAAATACTTGCTATATACTTTGTAATGCCTAGCCAGAATTGAACAATCAAATTGGTGCAAGTATGTGGAGAACAACGATAAATATATGTTGGCCAATATATGTTGTTTTACTTCATGAAGCTCACAACTTGACTTTATCCATAAAATTTATGCTTTACCTGATGCTCTATTTTTCTTTTTTCCTCAATGTTGGCGGATATATATTGTTTTACTTCATAAAACTCCTCATAAATTGATTTTTCTCCAATGTCTAAAAGGTCTCCAAAATTATTTGTTTCAATAATAGAGAGAAATAAGTTCCCTGATTCTTCCAAAATGTTTTCCACATTTTCAAATTATATCAATGAAAACTTTGTAAAAGGATTCTTGTCCAGCTCTCATGAATTTTTGAAATAATTATTTTTATTAAAAAAAAATTAACTAAAAGAGGGGTAAAAATTTATTCAAAACAAAATAGAGAAATACAAAGCAAGGGAATTAAACATCCCTATATATCTCCACTAATTGGTCCAAATTTTGGGACAAATCTAGGGGTAATTGACCTCTTTCCACAATATTTCGACCCTACAAATGATCAGAAGCTTGTTCAGCCAAACAATTTGCAACCCCATTCCATTCACGAGGAATATGATAGAAAGAAATAGAATCAAAGGAAACACAAAGATGAAGAATCTATTTTATAATAACAACCAAATGCCAACTGACATCCTCTAACTACTGCCTCCTCAACAAATTCACTACCACCTGAGAATCAGATTCACAAATGATCCATCTCCACCCAAGAGCACAACCATGCTCCATAGCACATAGAATGGAAAGAGCCTCCATCACATTGTTAGTATACCAACCCTTATAAATAGAAAAGACAAACTCAACAAACCCAGAACTAGTTCACCCCACACCTCCAATACCAGCATGACCCAGATTTCCATAAGAGAACCATAGATTGATTTTCAACACACCCTGAGGAGGACACCAACACCCCTCCCTATTTATCTTCTAAAGAGGATGGTGATGTCTATTTCTCATGATCTAACTAGCACTCTAAGCAACTCCCCTTTGAAGAGGAAGACTGAGACGAGTGCAACAAGCAACCTCTTCTGGATCCACACCCTCGGACAAGTCACACTTAGCCATAATAATTTCTCCCATAGAATGTAGAATCTTCCACCACAAATTTTGGGCAACCAACTTCACATCTTCAAAAAATTTGTGATTCCTCTCCAGCCATATATGCCAAATAATATAAGTCAGTTCAAGAGCCCAAGTAACTTGAAGAAAAGAGGTCTTTACAGGGGCCTTCCCCCACCGAGAAAAGAACTCCACCAAAGAAGAGACATGCTATCAAGCCTGGTTCCACACAACCCACCAAATGTGCCAAAGCCTTCTAGAAAGGAATATTGGAAGAAGAGATGATAAACACTCTCTTCACTTTAATAACACAAAATACACATCGAGAGACCCTGGAACTCCCTCTTGCACAAGTTATCCCAAGTAAGACATTAGTTTTAGACCACCAAGCACATAAAAAAATCACACTTGGGCCAAGAAAATTTGTTCCACACTTGTTTCCACCAAGGAACCTGAACGTCCCCAAACACCTACCTAACCAACTCACCATAGCCTACTGAAACATAGTACTTAATAGAAAAATCACTGTTACTCCAAGCCAAGACATCCTACCCCACCATGGAATTGCATTCACCTGATGCTAGAATTTGAACTAGCTCTTACCTATCCTCCTTTGACCCTCTTGGTGTCCAATCCAAGGAGTGCTACCATCTAAGGCTATCATCCATTCCAATATTCTAAATAGACTTATAATGTTCAACTATATTCCAACCAGCAGCAATAAAATGATCACAAAGAGATTGGAGGTGAGGGTAAGAAAAAATAATAGGAGGATGACCATCCCAATAATCCCACCAAAAAAGAGCCCAAGAACATATATGACATATCCAAAAAGGCCCCTTCTTAACCAATTGAGCCTCCGATTTTAGGGTATTCCAAATCATAGATCCCCTTCCTTCTAAAGGGAAATAAGAGACATCAAAAGTGTTAACATCTTTAAGATACTTGTGGGTAAGAATATGAGCCCAAAGTTGATGTTGAATAGTACACCAACACCAATATAACTTGGTAGCAAGAGCTTGCACATCGTATCCCACTTAGCGAGACTCCACTTAACTGACTGCAAGTTAGCACTCCAAAGAAACCGTCATGAGAGAGCATCAAATTCCCTCAAGAAATACAAAGGATCTGCCTAGAAAAACACCTATAAATAGGGAGAGCCTGGATAATAGAATTTAGAAGAGTCACTCTTGCAGCAGTAGAAAGCCACCAATGAGTCCAATGATTGTCTTTACTATACAACTTAGCAAGCAAATTTTTCTAAGAAGACCTGGGCTGCCTACCAAAAGCAAGAGGAACTCCAAGATAGAAAAGGGGAAGAGACCTAATCTAAAACCTCAAAATATTAGCAATCCACTATTGAATAGCTTGAGGAGTACTAAAGAAGAAGATATAAGATGTGCCCATGGACTTTCTGATCCAAAGCAACAAGGTAAATATACAAAGCCTACCTAAAAGAAATAGCCTCTTGAAGGTGAGCCCTCCCCATAAGAGAAGTGTTGTCCACAAACTAAAGATGATAGGGCCATGGTAGCCCATTTCCCCAACACCAACCTTGAATCCTACCCTGGGAAACCCATGACTTAGAAATCTACCTAGACCCTCAGTCATAAAAATAAATAGGTAAGGAGAGAGATGATCCCCTTAACGAAGGCCCCTAGAAGCCTCAAGAAGCTCAGAAGGCTCCCCATTCAGAGGAACAATAAAAGAGGAAGAGGTAACCCAACTCATAGTCCAATTGACCCAATTGGGACTGAAATGAAAGCCTAGGAGAATTCTCTACAAAAATCTCAACTTAACCTTATCATAAGCTTTGGCCATATCCAACTTTATAAACATAGATTTATCCTTAGAAGTCACCATAGAGTGAATAAATTTAGAGGAAACCACCACCCCATCCAAGATTTGTCTACCAGTCACAAAAAAACCTTGCTCCTAGGAGATTATAGAAAGAAGACAAACTTTGAGCCTCTCTACAATCAATTTAGTAATAATTTGGTACACCACATTACAAAGAGCAATAGGTCAAAATAATTTGATTTGATCCACACCTTCCTTTTTAGGAATGAGAACTAGAAAATTAGAGTTCAAGGAATGAAGCATCTACTTGCTGCAAATAGATTCTCGGGCAAGCTCGAGCAAATCCTAACTTATAATATCCCAATATCCCAAAAACAACCTCTTCCAATTCAGGCAAAGAAATCGGCAAATGAGTAAATTGTTCATCTCCTTGGAGATCAGGGAGGGAATGCAAGAAAGGATCAAATTCTCATCTTCTACAGGGGCTGAATCCTCAGAAAAAATAGTAGAATAAAACTATCTAGCCTCACAAGCCAAAGCCTACAACAAAGAAATGCGAATCCCATCCACATTAACTAGAGAGGAGATATAACTTCTATCGTGGCAAGCCTACATAGAATGATGGACTAAAGTAGTATTCTTGTCCCCTTCCTGAAGCTAATCAATCCGAGCCTTTTTCTTCCAGAAAATATCCTCCCGAAGCTCCCACTCCACTACTCTTGTAGCCTAGGATTCCGCTTGACCCAAAGCATCACAAAATCCTAAATCCCGAATTTGGTGGGTAATCACATCAAGGAATGCTTGATCATTCCTCTTCATTACCTTAAAAATTTTCCAAAACTCATCCTATTCCATCTCTTAAGGTGAAATTTAATATACTGAAGTTTCTTCACAAAGGTATACATAGTTGTACCATAAGCAGGGTTATCATCCCACCACCACTGAGCCATAAGATCATGCAAAGAAGACTTCTAAAGCCACATAAGCTAAAACTTAAAGGGAGGATTCTTGGGAGTTAGGTTACTAAAATTTTAATTGACCATTGATTATAACCCCACCAATCAAGAATCTCAAAGCCAGTAACTAATCTACCTCCCACCAAAAAATAGGAAACAAGAAATCTATCCAACCTTTCAGATATTGCTTCCTCTCCACTCCGTTTATTATTCCAAGTGAAAACCCCATTAGAAGGCTTAACATCAAATAAAGAAAGAAAATCCACATTCTCCTAAAAAAAATCAGAAGTAGGCCCAAGCCAAGGTAGCCCACCTCTTTTCTCCTCCAAGCTTAACACAAAATTAAAATCACCAGCTAAGATCCAAGGAAGATATGGAGCACATAATCTAACATACCTTATATGAGCCTAAAGTTGGTTTTTTCCTTGACTATCAACCAAGGCATAAGCATTAGTAACCAGAATGGTCTCACCAGTTTCCAAGGAAGGGGCAACCATGGAAAAAGTAGAATGACTGGAAATCCACCAAAGTGGAGCAATCTTTCTTAGATCCCAAAAAAGGGACAAACCCCCATAACTCCCCTAAGAACCAATGTACTGACACTGACCAAATACTGGATACGAGAAGCACACTGAAGCATGAAATCAACTGAAAGTTTAGTTTCCTGAACACAAAAAATGTTTGGAGAATGGAAAGCAACCAGATCATGAATAGCCTTTTAACAGGAGGTGCTAATTCAGCCCCCTTACATTCCATGAGAGAACAATCATGGGGGAGATGGAGAAAAGTGAACATCAATGGGTTTAACAGACCTAGATTCCACCAACAAATCTCTAGTATGCCTAATATTCTCAAGATCCTTCTTGCAACCATTTTTAGAAGAGTTCTCAAAAAAACCCTTCTTAATCATGCATTGTTGTACCCTCAAAGCTAAACACGACCCCTTTCTCTTGCTAGAAACTAGCCCCTCCTTTACCAAATCTACCAAAACAATATCATCTTCATCCTGCATAGGATCATTTACAGATACCATATGATCCTACATACCCTAAGATAAATGAATATCCTAACCTGATCCTTGTCCCTGCCCCACAACACAACCCATACCAACAACATCAGAAGGCATAGTTGGTATGAGTTTTCTGCAGTCCATGAAAGTTGTAGAGCAAATTTATGGATTTCACTTTGTATATATATTTTTTTTTATCGATGTTTTGGATCACACTCAGTGATCTAGTTTCTCTTTTTATATATTTTTATTTATTTCATTTTTATCCCTTTGCTTTCAATGTATAGGTGTATTTTTGTTTGTTGGTCTCTACTTGTGTTCTTTCAATTTTATGTATGTTTATTTATTTACTTGTATATTTTTTTTCTACTTATTTACTTTTTACTCTTATACTTATAGTTTTTAATTTTTCTTTTCTTTTCTTTTTTCTTATTTTCTTGCATCTTTCTCTCTTCCCTCCCAATTTTATATGTGGAATTTTTAGTTTCTTTCTTTTTACTTTCAATCTTGCTTGCCTTTTTCATTTCTCTAATTTATAGGCTTATTTTTATTTTATTTTTGATCCTCAATTTTTATTTTGTTTTTATCTTTCTTTCCTTTTTTATTTATCTTATTTTTACTTGCTTTCCTTCTCTCTATTCTTATAATCTTTATTTTCTATTTATATTTATGTTCACTCTTATTTTTATTTTTATTTCTTTACTATATTTTTCTTGTGTAATCTTTTTCTTCTAAATTTTCTTTATGTCATTTATTTTTTTCTTTTGTTTAGTTTTTCACTTCTGTTTATTTTTCAATACATTGTTGAATGGATATTTTTATTTTTATTTATGCTTTACTCCCTTATTTATTTGTATTTACTTTACTCCTTAACCTCCTTATATTTTTATTAGTTTTAAGTGGTTTCTTTTCTAATTAATCTTTATTAAATATCACTTAATCTCTTTTTATGATCTTAAATGTTTCACCTTTCTCCTCCTATGCATATCTTTTTATTTTGTCTCCTTTAGTTACCTCTTTTTCCAAATTAATTTTTTCTCTTTTATCTTTTTAATCTTATTTTCTTAATGGTTAAATATTTTATTAATTTCTTATTGCACCACCTTTCTCTCATAGATCCTTTTTAAGGGATTTTCAGCAATCCATTTCTACACTTTCCTCTTCCTAATGATGGATCATTGAGTGTGATTCAAAACATCAATCAAAAAATATACACAGTGAAATCCAAAAATTTGCTCTACATCAGAAGGTATATCTAGCAGGATTCCTTCCTCCAATGTTGAAGTGTCCAATACCTCAAACTAATTAAAGTCATTTTCATTATTCTTGTCCTTGAATGATCTCTTCTGAACATGACCCTTAGCCCGAGGATTAACCAACACAAAGCCATCTTTATCTGCTTCACCCTCCATCATGTACGATTTTCCTTTATGCTCCCTACCAATTTTTGGAGCCGAAGAAAAAGGGGAGGAATTAGAAGGAGGAGCCTTGTTAATCATAGGACATTACTTCTAAAGATGTCCATACTCATCACAAATTTGATAACGAAAAGGAAGGGATTCATAATCAAGCTGTTGAATTCAAGACAAAGAACCAAGACAAATTTATAGAGAATCCAACAAGGGATTATTCAAATCAACCTCCAAATAAATCTGAGCAAAAGAAATAACCTTTCTTTCAAGGGTTTGTTGAGAAAGTGCAACAGGCTTACCAAGAAGAGCAACAATCTATCGTAAAATATCTTATCTCTAGAACTCTAGAGGAAGCCACGATAGACAAAACCAAACAAGAACCCTCAATGGAAATGCTTTGGCTGTATTAAAACCAATATGTTAGGGTTTGATGAAAAATCCAACATGATTATAAAAGTAGGGTCGTCCCTAAAAACTCAATTCCTATCAGCCATATTAGAAAAAACAACCACAAAATAATTGTTTTCGGTCACCATTTGCTCCATGTCACCCTTAACCTGCCACGTGTACCTTATCTAAGCATCCTTGAAGCCGATAGAGGAATACAGATAATAATAAATTTGTAGATTAAAGCATGTTTTGGACTTTAGAAAAGCGTATTCATTTTCTTGGTACTGCAAGTGATCGAATACAATTGGAAATGCATGCATCAAGCACCTTGAATACCAACATACAAATAGATTTTAGATTTGTTGCACATAAAAAATTTAATGGTAAATGGGATAAAGAAATTGATAATATGATATTAATACATGTTAATGTTAGATATCAACATGATAAGTTAAGTGATTTGCTCTGACTTTTTCAAAAATTTCCACATCATTTTGAAGAGCAACCTATTGCTATACAGGTATGTTAGTTTTGTTAGTGTAGGTTTTTTAATATTATTTTTCCTACACATTATTTAAGCTTTCTTAGGTTTATTTAGAGTGATTAATATGAGGACACAAGGAAAAATACAACTACATGTGTCACATGCTCCCACACATGGGTAGTTGAGTTACACATCCTCTTTTGGATTTTTGGGCCACCTCTCATAACCACTATTTTGTATTTACCTGAGTAGTTTATGGGGTAATTGGGTTTCTCAACCTCTTTTGGATTTATGTGCCACCTCCGTTTTCTCTTCACCTAAGGAGGTTATGTCACATGTTTGTCATTTTCCAAGTAGGTGATAACCTCTCTCCTTTTATGGGTAGTAGGAGTTAATGCACCTCTTGGGTGCATTTTCACCACCTTTCCTATATAAGCAAGGCTTCATATGTACTTTTCCATATTCAATTTGGAATTCTCACATCTTAATGATAGCATTCTTCCATTTCTCTCTTGTGGAAGTTATTTTGTCTTATAGGTGATTATGGGGTGCTTTGAGAGTTCACCATAAACTCCTACATGGTATCAAAGTTTTAGTGTTGTAGACTTTTTCCCAGATCTGAGGGGTCAATCATGGTGTGAATTTTTTGTTGGGTGCAAGTTGGGGTCTGGAGAACCTCGCAATTGAATCCAAGGCATCAATAGCTATTTTTATTAGTCATTTTTATTTTTTGCTTCAAAAATCTAGCTTCCACTCATTTGTAGGAAAAATGATTTCTCGGTTTTGTTCTTAGCTTCAAAATATTTCCAGGTTTCTATTTTTGTCTAGTCATTGTGGACACATTTTTCAGAAATCAAACTAGAAATAAACATTTTTGCTAGAAAACCTGTTTCCTATAGGCTAAATTCATCTTTTTTAAAAAAAATCATAACTTTTGACCACGGTGTTTGCTTTTTGCAAACAAGATATCAATGGAAAGCTAGTTCCAAGCACTTCATAGTGGTGTAGATGATTTTTTTAGATTTTTTCATCTATATAGACCTAAGGTCATTTTTCATCATGGAGGCAGATGTGAACATTCATCAATGCATGCACTATTTTCTTGTTTGTGTGCATTAGGTTTGCATTATTTGATCTCTACACTTCAATTCAGTTCGAGATCATCTTTCAAAAGACTAATACTTCATAAATTCTAGAGATGTGTCAGTTTGTGAGTTTTTTAGTGTTCCTTGGCATCAGGTCTATTGTTGTTTTATCATGATTCTGACTTGAGTCAATCAATGACTCTCATATGGTTTCAGTGGCAAACAAAAGTATCTTTCCTTTCGTGTCATATTTAGGATTCCAGTGTTACTCCATAGTGTACTTCTAGTGCTTCTTCTTGAAGTAGGTTATCTCTTATGGGGGGTTGTATGATCTCTTTTTCCATCCTTTGTGTGGATGGAGATTGATTGGATTTGTGATGGATATCATTATTGCATTGTATCTCTCTTTTGGGGATGAGTTTTGTCCCACTAGGTTTTCTGCTTTTCTCTAGTTGTGAGAGATTACATTTTTACATGGGTACCTAACATGGCCTAGTAGTCAAAATCCATCTTGTTTCTTTTCACTCACCTAATCTACACTTAAGGGGGGTGTTAGTGTAGGTTTTTTAATATTATTTTTCCTACACATATTATTTAAGCTTTCTTAGATTTATTTAGAGTGGTTAATATAAGGACACGTGGCAAAATACAATAGCTACATGTGTCACACTCTCCCACACATGGTTAGTTGAGTTACACATCCTCTTTTGGCTTGTTGTGCCACCTCTCATAACCACTATTTTGTATTTACCTAAGTATTTTATGGGGTAGTTGGGTTTCTCACCCTTTTTTGGATTTATGTGCCACCTCCTTTTTGTCTTCACCTAAGGAGATTATGCCACATGTTTTGTCATTTTCCAAGTAGGTGATAACCTCCCACCTTTTATGGGTAGTAGGAGTTAATGCACCTCTTGGATGTATTTTCAACACCTTGCCTATATAAGCAAGGCTTCATATGTACTTTTCCATATTCAAATTGGCATTCTTACATCTTAATGATAGCATAATATTTCTACCATTTCTCTCTTGTGGAAGTTATTTTGTCTTGCAGGTGATTCTGCAGTGTTTGAGGAGTTCACCATAAACTCCTACAATATTGTGAGAAAAATAAAATAAAATTTTAAAAAATATATTTACACTTAATTTTTTAAAGATGATAATTTTTTTTTGACAAAAGTGGTGAGCCACTATAATATATTAAAATATATAAATAAATATAAATAGACCTGGTTCAGAGGGAATACTAACAAGAAAGAACTATGAAGAAAACCTTTGATTATAGCCCAAAATGTTTCAAAATTTGTGTTGAAACATTACAATAGATTACAATGAGGCATGGTTTTTAACATACACATACCAATCCTCTACTAAGATAACTATAGAAAAATTTTAACTAACAATTTATTTTTAGCTACTCCTCCATTCATTCATCACAGGTTGAGTTATGATCCTGGACCATGACTTGCTCATTCTGCTGAAAATTTTGAGTGGGAAGTGTTTCTTTTGCAAAAAAGTCATATCTAGTGAATGGAGCCTCTTCATCTTTAGGTTGACCCATAGCTTCTAATTGGTCAGGTGTAATTAAACCCTAGTGCAACACTTTGGAACTCTTTGCATATGGGTAATCATGAAATTCTTGAAGCATATGGGCATCTAGCTCAATGAACATTTTCTCTTTTTTACCTGCAAAACAATTAAGAAATGAATGTTGCACATAGTCCCAAAGAAATAAAATGGCATAAAATTTCTCCTTACTTTTGAATTCCAAAGACACTCTGGATATTTTTCCATCTTTCTTTAGGGCAGATAACAAACCATAGCCTTTTTTAAATTGAAGGCCCAATTTGATAACTTCAAAAATTTCCACATACCTAGATCTTTCCTTGACATATTCTCAAGGGAATAAACCTCCAAGACAACCCTCCCCATTGAACAAGTTTCAATTTTGAACAATAGAAAGAAAAACATTCTTATCAATAAATTAAGGGCTAACAAATTTTGCTACTATTAACTCTAATTCCCTCAATGATTGGAGTAAATCCATAGCATTTGATAAGAATATTGATAGCTTCTGAGAGGGGAAAATTAATTGTCTAGCCCTCAGTCTAGTTATCTCCAATCCTAGCACCGACCAAATTGCATCCTTCATTTGCAAATAGCCCATCTTAAAGATGAGGCTTAAATACTCTTGAGAGAGGCTACATTCGAACGACCTTTCCCAATATTGAACAAGGAAATTAATTCATAAGTTCCATGGACGGAGAGCCATGTCGCCATGGAGACTTAACAAAATTTTCAAGTGAAAAATGGCTACACTACCAAAAGTTGTATGAAACCGATTAGTGAAAATGAATGATAAAATGCTCCTTTAAAGCCAAAAAACCCTTCGCACAATTTACAGAGAGTAATTAATAAGGCAAGATTCATTAAGATATATTGAATTGTGTGAGGAGGATTAAGATTGTTGCAAGGGGGGGCCCTAGCTCGGTTGGCTAAATCTTTCCTATTGCAGGAGATTGGTCATGAGGTCTAGTCTCCCCCACCCTCATGGTACCAGAGGGCGTGTCGCACCAGCGCCACTAGTCATGTTAAAAATTTTACCAGATGCACTGTAGTTTATAGGGGGTCATGCTACCCGATTCCTGCAGTTTAAAAAAAAAAGAGATTGTTGCAAGGGATTAATGTGAGGTACTTACCACATGAAAATTACCATAAGATACTGTCATGAGAAACTCCAGCATTTGCTAGAGAGGTGGAAAATTTAATTTTCACCATACTTTACAAATAAATGTAGGGCCTATCCCATCACCTCTAAATATATACTGCTCAAAGCACATTGGAGCACATGACAATATCTTTATAGTACCAATGGGGCCAGCAAACACGCCTCCAATTAATAGATGAAATCATTACCTTGCATTAGATTGTAAAGTTGAATCCCAAGGCATAATCATGACAAATAATTCCAACTTTAGTGGTGAACCAAAATGTTTGGCTTTCATTGCCAAAATCACAGAAACTTATATTTTCCAATTTAGATTTCATTCTCTATTAGATATGAGATGATCTCTACTCAAGGTGGTGAATATCCTATTGAATCACTTCAGCTATATGAGGAAAATTATCAAGCAATGGGAGATCAGATGAGATACCTATTTCCTATTTTGAACTACCCATGTTAGCTAGAAGATCTGCAAGCTTATTTCCTTCTCTGAAAGTATGTGTTATCACATAATTTTTAAACTTATCAAGAAGGTCCCATACTCTTTGGAGGGTATATTTATGATTCTAGGTGTGAATTTTCTTTTCTTTACTCACATTAATGATCAACAAGGAATCACCTTCAATATGGAGATTTTCAATACCCATCTCTAGGGCCAGTTCCAACCCTAGTAATAAAGCTTTAGCTTCAGCTAAATTATTCAACCTTTTATGGAGATACTTCAAACATAGAGCTAATATCTTTCCCTAAGGGTTATGCAAATAAATCCTTGCTCTTGACTCTCTTGGATTACCTTTCGATTCACCATCAAAATTCAACTTTACAAAATCCTCCTGGGGAGCATTCCATTTAACATACTTTTTGTTACACTTATTCAATTTTGATTGTAGTATGTTTCCTAGAAAAGGGAGTTTTATATGCTTCCACCTTTGTAAAATGGCATTATCCCAACTCGTCAAAGAAAATATTATATCTTTAGATTCTTGAGTATTTGTATTTACTACCTTAGAAATGGCATTTTTGATTTTTGCATTGAAAACAATAATGGAAGAGGATACTTTCCTAAAAATTCACAAGTTTCTTTCCCACCAGAGATTCCATATTACAATCGCTAGAAAAACTATCCATATGTAGGCAAAGAATGATGATTTGTAAAGGATTCAATAGCTTTGGAACAAATCCCATAGGGAGTTCAGAAGGGGCATATGCAAATTGAGCTTGTTAAGAATAAATTCCTAGCTTTGTTGGGAAAACTTATAATTGACAAATAGATGATCACCATTTTCTAACTCCTCTGTACATAAATGGCATATAAAAGGATCCACTATTCTTAGCTTAGCTATCTGATCACTGGTTAAAATATGCTTCTTTAATACTAGCCATGCAAAACTTCCTACCTTTCGAAGGATATTATTATCCCAATAGAATGAATAATCCCTTTACTTAAAGATCTAGCCCGAGTCCTAATTCAATGTCTTTCATCCTTGAATTACAGTGTAATTTCCATCCTTTGAGGGAGCCCATATCATTTTATTCAGTTTGGAGGAAAGATATACCATCCGAGCTTCTAGTGTGTTTTGCAAAAGATTGCATTGGTGAGTAGACAGAGAAGGATGTGGTATTTTTTTCCAGATTACCTTTCCTAAGATAGGATCGATTGAATGAACATAATTCATCAAATTATCTCCCCAATTACCCCTTAGGGTTTCCATTATTGGGAGAAGATTTGGATTATTATATAGTGGAATATTACCATTCCAAGAGTCCATCCAAAAAATAATAGTTTGATTGTTGTTTACCTCCCAAGAGATGTATGAACTAACTAATTTTTTGCAAGAAATTAGAAAACTCCAAATAGCTGATCCTTTTGGAGGATTAGCTACCATGAGGATCCTTGAGGGGTCATTGATATCTACGTACTTTCCCTGCATTATCTGATACCACTTGGCTTGTGGATTCACATGTATGAAGCTTCTGATTAGCCTATCAATTTCCACAATAACAAATTTTGGCTCTTTTAAAACTGTAAGAAAGTAATTAGGAATTGAGGAGAGCACTGCTTTAACTAGTAGGATTCTACCAGCTAACAACAACCATCTTGCTTTACATACTGATATCCTTGATTTGATCCTCTCAATTACTTTCACCCAATAAGAAGCTCTATTTGGGTCTGCAAAGAAGGGTATACCTAGGTATGAACACAATAGGGCTGCTTTTTGAAAACCTAGTTTATTGAGACTTTTAATTTTGGACTTTGAAGCATTTATTCACTGACCTAAGGCCAAATGAGTACTTGTTTCAGACTTCATTAATTTTTTTGGCTTCTACTAAAGTTGCTTCCCTATTAAGAAAGAAAAAAGGTTTGGAAATTTGTCGTGAAAATACTCCAGCATTCTATAATTAATTAAAAACCCTTTTTAATTAATAGAGGAATGTAATCAACATAATTGAATAATTAAATAATTATTGAATTATCAAAGGATGATGACCAAGAAAAATGACACTCGCAGACTTAGGACATTTTCAATTTCTACACCTATCAATTCATGCTATTGCTCTTAAGGTTCATATACCTTTCAACTTGGATCCGAGCTCCATAACACTAGATTAACTACAAAATTTGAGACTCAATAACATATTCTCCACTCTTAATGCCAACTAGCAACATTGTTTATTAGTTTTCATGCAAGTCTATTTCACTTGATTAATGATATTTGCAAGTTTTCACATTGTTATCACAAATAATGCATTACAATAGACATTGGTTACATTAAACATCAATTAGAAGCAAGAATAAGGTCAAATATTACTCAATAGTAATAATAACAATTTAGAAAATGAAAAAGATTGCAAGACCATAAATAACAAAACCATGTTGTTAGCATTTGGTAGGAACTTTGTAGATATTATGATTTGTAATGATATTTATGAATTACAAGTTGTAGAAAACTTCTTTCTTAATCTATTTTATAAAATAATTAATAAACATGGGTTCATAGAAACAATGTTTTTGCATAATAGTAAAAACTTCAAAAAAAAGGTTTGGAAATTTATTGCAAAAATACTCCAGCATTACATTATTTGTGCTACCAAATAGACCCAAATAAATTCTAGCAATTATTCGCTAACCTAAGGATGAAGAATACTTGCAAAGGCCTAGAAGGATTGCTTGGAATCTATTACTTTAGATAAGACACAATGGTTGCATTTCTTAATTGAAGATGTGATGTTGTTTAGAGGAAGCTAGTTGTGCATTCTAGAGATTTTTATGAGAGAAAACCCAATCAAGGAGAAGCATTGTGGAGGATTGGCTACACACTTTGGTCAGGATAAAAACATTTCTCTTGTTAGTGATAATTATTACTAACCATAGTTACAACATGATGTGATGTGATAATGCTTATACAAAGTTGAACTGTATGCAAAATGGCTAAAGGGGTAAGTCAAAATAATGGGTTATATAAGCTATTACTTGTACTAGAGAGGCCATGGGAAGATATTAACATAGAATTTATTCTCGGTTTAGAAACGAAAAAGAGGAAACGATTAAATATCTGTGGTGGTTGATAGATTTTCAAAAACAACATATTTCATTATGTGTCATAAGACTAGTGATGCTATTGACATTTCAATTACTGTTTTTTGAGAGGTTGTCACACTACATGGTCTACGAAAGAGTATAGTTTTAGATATAGATACCAATTTTTTTGGTTATTTCTAGAGGACATTATGGAAGAAGTTGAAGAAATATTTGAAGGTTAATTTTGCACACCATTCATAGAATGATGGACAAAAGCAATTGATGAATAGGATTTTGGGAAACCTATTGAGATGTTTAGTAGGAGATAATCCCAAGGGATGGGATTTAAATTTACCATAGGCATAATTCACTTACATCTTTGTCAATATAAGTACTAGTAGTTCCCCATTCTAGATTGTATATGAGAGTAGCCAAATGAATGCTTATAGGTTGAAGAAGATGTACAAAGGGGAAAAGAGCATTGTTGAGGTTGAAGATTTTGTAGAGCACCTGATGAATTTGCACGAAGAGGTAAGAAATTGTATCAATAAGATGAGTTATCATTACAAGACTAAGTTAGATCAAAAGAAGAGATTTAAGGAATTCCAGTTTGGAGATGAATTCATCGTTCACCTAAAAAATAAAGGTTCCCAATGGGAACATATAAGAAGTTTAAAATGAAGAAATTTAGACCATGCAAGATCTTGAAAATCCTAATTCAGGAAATACTTATGACGTAGAGTTGCTGAGTGGGATAAACATCTCTCCTATGTTCAAAATTATTGATTTGATAGAGTATCATAAAAGATATATGGAGAATGGATCAATTAAAGAATAGTAGAATATTTCAGCACCTACTACAAAGAAGGAAGGGATAGAAGAAATCATGGACAGTCATGTGGGAAGAAGTACAAAAAATAAGTAGTATGAAGAATATATAGTTAAATGAATGGAAGGGCCTATTGATGATTCATCATGATTGTCTAAGGCATAGGTTGACTATCTTGGTTTTCTTCTAGTACTAGAGATGTGACAAGGTCATTTCTCAAATTACCTTGGGTGGCTGATGCAAGAGCATCCAATGGTGTAGGGGCAATCTTGCATCACCCAAAAATATAAATCTTTATTTTGTTTGGTTGTTTTGAGTAACATGATGGAACTTAAGGGGTGTAAGACAATCATAAGTCTAAAAAGGTGAAAAATAGTCGCTTACTATTTTTTCTAATTCAACCTAAATAGGCATGTATGGATCTAAGATTTTACTCCAAGAAGTGTAATTGAAAATGTACCTAATGGTAGAAGAATCATCTCAATATTCTATACTAGTGGGAGATATTAAAGTTTTTGTCCTAGGAAATTTCACCTATACAACTTCAAACTCAAATTCAAAACCCTTAGAAGTCTCAAAAAGCTCAAAAAGTGGACACAATGACCTTTAGATCATTTTGGCATTTTAGATCATTTTGAGAGCTTTCCAATGATATATTATAATAGAAAATTGGAGACACAAGTCAAAAGTTATGGCTCTAGGAAGTTGTGCCACAATAAAAGTGAATTTCAATAAAATATCCTCTTGGGTGGGAAAAAGAATGGTTGGACTTTTGGTGTTGAAACAAAAGGGGGGGCTACATTTTCCAAAAAATATGAAGGCGATTATTGGTTTCAAATAAATGGTTGAATGGAGGTTACAAGATGCACCTCCATTAGTGCAAATTGTGGCTTTGAATAATAGATTTTTCTTATAGAGTTGATTTTACTTGTAGTGATTCAAGCGTTGTGTGGTTGTAGCATTGTAAATTTTTAATATATAATTTTATTTTTCGCAATTAATCAAAAGTGGATTTTTTTTTCTTGCATTTTCTGTGTTGATATATGTTGTGTTTTGTGTGGGTTTCAGGTGGAGTACCCCCTTATCTATGTATATATGTAAAATTTTATATATACTTTTGTGTGGATAAAATATTGATGTCATTTTCTAGTTATATATGGGCTCATTTTGATGGAATGAATTGAGATAGTTATATGTGTTTTTTTTGGTAAAATTTGCATACTTGTACCAATTTATAATTAGTTTTGGATCCATTTTATGGATTTAATTAACATAATTATACAATGACATGTGGTATATTCTTATGCTATGTTTGACTCATTTCTTAATCCTTATTCTTTCCTATTTTACATTCAATGCACTTATCCCATATATTTGACTTTATCATATCCCTCATTATATATTCCTATATGTTTTCCATTGTTGGTGATGTATTCTATCTACCATTGGACCTTATTTATACATTTCGTTTCCACCTTAATATCTACAATTTCCTATTTGGTGCAGTCAAATTTGTGAGTCTTATTAAAATAGAAAAATCCATAGCCAAACCACAATTTAAATTGATAATTTCATTTGTTAATCAGCTTCAATATTAAAATTGCACAAAAGAAATAATGGTGGAAAAACTCAATTTATTCCATCAATTGAAATATCTTAGGTATACAATTCTTTGTAATAGAATGATTATTATTATTTTTAGTCTTCAAAATTGCAATTTCCAATTGTGAGTTTTCTTCCCTTTTGTGAGCTTCTTTTCTCCTCCATTTTTAATCTTCTCCTCACCCGCTCAGACTAAGCTACACTATATACCCTTCTTCATATCTATTTTCTTTTTATTAATTTGACTTGTCTATCCCTTACACCATCTGCTAACTGAAATGGAGGAAAAGGTGGATACTCTAGGATTTGACTCTAGGGTTTAGAAACCTTTCCTCATTTCATTTATATCTGGTTTGTGGTAGTGAGGGTTTGATGAATTTGGTCAAGTTATAAGACTAACTTGCAATTTGAAAGGTGAGTCAACTTTCCCTTGACCAAATTTGGAATGAAATTGGAAATTAAATGTAATAAAATGATTAGGCTAATGATGCAATTGACTATTTTGATACAAAAATAGTAGATCTGATATATCATAGAGAAATTCAAACTTTAGAAACACATTGAGCAAAGTACTGTGCACCTACCATATAAATTTGGAGTTTTTGTTTTAGGACCTAGTCGCCTTGGGTGACTATTTCCTAGTAGAGGGATTTCATGTATGATTTCACAATCCTTTGATGCCATATCAAAGCCTTATGTTTCCACTTGTCACACTATTAGATCATTATCATATATTATTATAATTGTGTTTCCATGTGTTGTCAAAGTGTAGAGTTTGACTACAACAATGAACAATTGACCATCAATCTTCTCCCAATCTTCTTCAAATCTAAAACCTACACATTCAAAGAGAGGAGAAAGGTTGTGCTATTTAGTGGATTTCCTTAGTCAAGCCTCATGTTAGTGTTTCCACTTCCACAATGGTAATGTCAATGATAAGGGTAAAGCTAAATGATAGAGGGATGATGAATCAACAATGGACTATAATGGACTATAACTCACCACCCAAAAATGGCTTTCTTGAAGGACTAAAGTCATACAAGATCTCATCAAGGATTAATTGTTGTTTTCTTGATTTTCTTGAAGACCTAAAAGGGTTAGATCTCACAAACAATATGATGCAAGCAAGCTTGCCTGCAACTCTCTACACTTCCAAAATCACTTAGGAAATTGATGAACAAAATAATAGCACAAAAAATTAGCAAAAATTTCAATTCATATTGGCTCAATGACACCTACAACTTCTATGTAATACATTCAAGTGGAAAGGAATTACAAAGGAAACCCTAAGGACTAAAAATACAAATAAAATCAAAAGTAAATGCCTTGTTATAGGCAATAATAGCAACTATATGTATGCATTCATTCTCCCTCTAATTCCTTGTAATGTTATTCTTGCACTTGCACACACAAATCTGAAAATTCCTTCCCCAAGAATGTTATGCCCCAAAATTGCAACTCCAAAAATCAAGAACCAAAATCAAAGCAATCTCCAAAAATAATTAACCAAACACCCTGCCAGTACCACTCAACAACTCCACTACCTCCAAAGCCACACCCACTTCTCAAAAATCAAATAATGGCATCAAATTTCCATCCTCTAACTCCCCAATGCATGTTGGTTTCATTTCCTGCTAAGTGGGCCACCACTAGCTGACACCTTCATTCCTCCACTTTTCAATTTGAATTGCTAATTTAAATTTCTAGTCAAACTCTACTTGTGCCTTTAGCATCATGTTCAATAATTTGAAATTGATATTCTTCCCAACTTCCAATAATCCCTTGCCCAACTTTTTGACAATTTTAGATTAAAAATTACATAATCTAGCACTTTCCCCAAGGTGAATTTTAAGCCAAAATATGTCCAAATTATTTAATTTAATTTTTGAAAATTATAACATTAAAAATACTCCAAATTTTTCATTAAAATAATTATCTATACCTCTATTTTTGTAACTCTATCTCTGTTTTTATCTCTTTGTATCTCTTTGTCTCCCTCCCTATTTCTCTATTTCTCTCTCTTTATTTTCTTTCTCTTTATCTATTTTCCTGCTACGTGTGCAATGGGTATACTAAAGAGGTTTTAAAGGTGAATTATCATATCTTTAATCAAATGGCATGCTTCCCCGAGCATAAATCCATAAGGACGTGTTATCCTTGGATTGTTGGCATGAACTCACTAATCAAAAGTTGCCTTTTCTCTCCCACTCTATAAATTTAATTAATATTTTAAGTTTAAAAATCATTTTATTATATACATTATAACAAAATCTGAAATAAAATTATATAATAATTAAATTTTTAATAAGATAAACATAGTAATTTTAAAAATTAATAAAAAATAACAAACTTATTAAGATGAAAATCAATACAATTATCCTAAAGCAAAATAAATAAATAAATGATTAAATAAAAGTAAACTATATTAAAAAATTTAAAAAAATTATAACTTTTAAATTAAATTTACAAGTAACTTAAAAAAGTTAAAATAAAGTGAATATTCAAAAGATAAAAAGCCAATTTGTAATTTATTGATTTATTATTATTATTATTATTATTTAGAAAATATAAATGTTTATTAAAAATTTACTATTATTTGTCTAAAAATATAAGATTAAAAAGTTTAAAACAATTTGTATCTTATCTTTTCTTAATTTAAATTCTTTCTTTAATTATATATTATATTTTTAATATTTTAGTAAATTTTACAGTTAAATTATTTCAATGATTTTTCTATAATTTTCAACATTTTAGATGTAATTAAAATCTATTTTTCTTGTGAATATGCAATTTTATCTTTATTTTTAATTTAGATAACTGCCTATTCATAATTTAAAAAAAAAAATCAGAACAATATTTTAATTTATCAAATTTCTAAATCTAATTAATTTGTTTTATTTATATACATTTATTTAATTTAAATTAATCAGTCTACAAGTAATAAATACCCTTACAATATTCTACATAACTATTTAATAAAAAATATTATAATTCAGTTAGTATTATTTAAACCCTAAACCCTTCAGATTCCTATAGTCAAAGTTTGACTTATTTAGAGGAAGTTAAATTTCATTTAATTTATAGAAAGATACCAATTTGCTTCCAAATTTGACTTAGTGCTCCCTAAATTTAGATAACATAAGGAATTTCCTTTATTTTAACTAAAAAATTGGGATTGTTTATGATTTGCACACATTTTAAAGCCCGTGTTTAGTTGCTTTCCAGATTGACGAGATATTCTATAAAGCTAAGTATTTCCTTATTTGATACGATACGAGACGATATAAAGTAATTTGCAATATGCTTCATCTTTTTTGTTCAGTGTTAAAAAGTCGCACTAAGGGTTGAATAAGTCTCCTAACTTTGTTTGAACAAAAGTGTAAATTATTTTTAATTTTGTTTATATTAGTGTTTTATTTGGCATATTAATTTTTAGGGATTGGTTCAAATTTTTCTTTGAAATTTATTTAGATATGGAAATCTTCCCAATGCAATGTGGAAAAATCAAATTCCAAACATATCAAACTTCCATCGCATTCTAAATACAACACAACATCAAAGAACAAAATCCTATCCAGTAAAACATCTAAACAGAATGCTATACACAAGGGTATACAGCAGAATCACTGTTTTATAAAGCAATCAATAGGTAATAAGGGGTAGATGAAAGTCATCGAATATCCTATATGATGTTAACTATCATACTCCACTATAGAACAAGAGTTTTGCTACAACTACAGTCCCTGCCAGATGGGATCTGAATGAAAGCTAAAATGTATTGTTTGATGAATGTGGAGCATTTCATTGTTGCTGATATTGATAACATTCTGGTTAACAGACCCCTTAGGAAGTTTTATTAATGGAAATATGGCCAACCCTGGATCAATTGAGTGAAAATTTGAAATCATTCCCATGGTATACTGGGCTAGAAAGACCTAATGCCTCAAAGAGGCTGTTTTCGTTGCATCAAACTCAGACTCACTACCATGCAACTGTCTGTTGAAAAATAAAGGTGTGGGATTTGTTTCTAAGTGTGGTGGGTATCACTTTGGAACCTGGATCAAAGTTTAAATAAATTGGAATGGTTATTGCAGAGATTTTTTATGCTTTAGAACATACCGTCAAATATTGCTAGCATTTGTTTATTGGAAAGAAATGTCTTGCATTTTGATCAAGGAACTCTGCAATTCAAGGAATTCTGTAATTCCTTAAATCTAAGCGTGAATTTAGGAGCAATGCCACATGAAGTTGGTGTGCTACTTACACCCTAAGTTGTCTTATTGAAATTTGCTTCAAATGTGGTAATTGAAATATTTATGAAAAGCTATGAACACAAAATGTCTCATAATTTGAGATAGGTTTGAAAAATATACAGGTATGATCTATTTTAATTTCATATCTCCAAACAAAATTGGTTATGGAACCAAACATTGAAGATTAAAAACAATGTTAACCCATCCAAGATTTATAGATTGATCATTTACATTGAATATCATATGGTATCATTTCACCTAGTAAATTCATTGAGCATTAAATAATGCCATCATACATCACATCAAATCATGAGGGAAAAATTTAGGATTATATTTTGCAAAATGAAATTTGAGACAAATACTAAAATGGGAAATGCATTTTGTATTCTTGTAGCTTACTTCTTACAGCATAAAACTCTAGGCTACCCAAGAGCACCTTGGGGCCTGCGGCAATAAAGGGACTTGTCATGCTCACTACTGTCACATTCAATGTCATGTTGTGGTCATCTCAAAATTTAAGGCATAATGAAGAGGCTAAAACTACAGTAAGGGAGAAATACATGAATTTTTGGCTACATTGCTTGTAGCATATTGCAAAATTCTGTGAACATGTACAACACCCTCCAATTGTCCAAATAACTCTCTTTACTTGAAATGAATATAGTTGGAACTTCTCTAATTTCTTTTAGATTCTGATACACACAACTCCTAACTCAAAAGTTGATGTGCAAAATGTGGCAGTCTTGGTTCTTGTACTTATTAACAAAGGTCTGTCAACATTTTCCCAAAAATTTGTTGTGTAGCTGATATATTCCATGTTATTTTCCTCTTCACTTTTTTACAAGAAGAGATGTACACACTTGATGCCACAAACAACCTTTTCAAATATTCTTTCCTTTTGATTACTCTTTTCACAGTGATGCAAAAGTAGAGAAACATGTGTTGGTATCCTTCAACAACTTCTTGGATGCACGTGTGTCATGGTTGCTCAAAGTAAGGGGTCAATTAATATGAAGTTTGTGATTATTTTACTCAAAATTGCCTTGTTAAGCTAATGGCAGGACAAAGAGTCCAATAAACTGTTTCGAACATCTTTATGGTCTTTTACCAATACCTGCTCACTTCAACGCATTTTTGCAACTTGCATTACATTATCTAAGTTAAATTGAAGCATATCTTCCTCCAAGATTTGATAGTATTTTGTAATCTTGTTACTGGTCTTTGTGTTAATCATATTTGATAATAATATGATACAAACACAAGAAACTGCCACAGTAATCAGTGTCTTCCGAGTTCCGAGGCATTTTAGACCAGCAAATGTTTTCAGCTGTCTCCTTGTGTCCTTGATGGTATGATTTGTCTATTATCATTTCCCTTGATTGGGCTTGGATCAAGAGGGTTCAAACCATAGTAGTAAAACTCTTTCCTCAACCAAAAAGGTGAAGACTTTTTCAGTTGATCGAGAAAAACTTGGGAAAAAATGAGCATATGTAGAAAAAAAATTTAAAAGTGGAGGAAAACTGTTTTTTTTTTCCGATTTCATGCCAAATAAAAACTAGAGATGCCAAATAAAAACTAGAGATGAAATGAAACAAAATGAGTGTAAACCATGAATCATGGATTTTGTAAATTGAGGTTGTTGTCTCACCGATTACACTACATAATATATTACTACATAATTTTTCTTTGAAGCTCAGCTTAGAAATCAATACAGTTGTCTTCTTGTTGATTATAATGCATAATGCATTACTACATAATTATTCTTTGAAGTTTGAGCCTAGAAATAGATTGCAAGTTACAAAATATAAAATGCATAGTCAACCAACAAAGTGACAAAATAGGGAAGGAGCATATGAGGCTAGCTGCTATGATCCAGGGGCTGCAGATTGTGATGTTGAAGATCCAAGATTCAAGTTCTCACTTTGATTGATCTCTCATTGATCAGGTACCACCTTTGAGATGACTAAGTCCTGATCATTTGTGATGCAATCTAATCTGGATCGACCTTGTCAAGGTCTAACATCAGATTACCCATTGTAACTTAATTTTTTTTTTAAAGATGGAAGAAGTTTCTGGTGGAATCTACGATGCAACTCATTTTGTGGAAGGTATTTTGGTCAATTGCAATGATGGCGAAGCACAACGACAAGAATTTGGCCTAATCAAAGTCTCCAAAGTGAGAGTGGAAGGAGGCATGTTTGAGTCACCTATCTACATTCAAAGATGGATTTCCATTGAACCTGTGCCCAAGATAGATTGCTCCAAAAGCAAACAGACCTCTATCGAAGATTGAGTGAAGTTTGCAATTAGCTAATAGTGATTTTATTAAACTTGTGTTTCAAACTGCTTGTTGTGCATAATAAATCAAACTGGAGAAAGGATAATGGGAACATAAAGAGACTAGTCAATCTGGAGGAGCCAAGTTGTACATATAATGGTTCTTTTAGTCAAGGTATCGAACAATATAATGGGAACAGGGGAAAGTGTAATACCAATAGAAAGATGGAAATTTTCAAATTAGAGACCTCCATCGAGTCATCTTTCTCATTTGCAATCAAAATGTGTCTAAAATTGGATATTTGAAAAAAAAAGGAATTTGATTTAAGAAACAGGGGTATCACGTATATCTGTTGGTTGGAAAAGTTTAGACATCTTATCTTCTGAGTTCATATAGGAAGGAAGATACAGATTTGAATCCTTGACCTTCCTTGGTAGTGATGCCAATACCTTTTAAAGGAAAATTATCTGCAACTAAAATGACCTAAAGATCAAGTTAAGAATTGATCTTACTCTGTGTGCAAGCGGAACTTGGAGCATATCTAGCTCTGAAATGATGAACTACACTGCGTTGTCCTCATTTTGTGGCGATGATTTGAGATAAACTGCTACTAGGTCAGCTGAATCCACACCTGGGGGATCTACGACTGACGGATTTAAAATAGGCACTTGATATGCTACCGGTTAATTGTAGAGAATTTATTCCAAAATGAAATTTTCCAATCATAATAAAAAAATAATTTTGAAATCGCCTGAGCTGACATGACCATGAGTAATTACACAAGTAGAGCGGGAGCGTGTACTACATTTCATCATTCACCTCCTCTAAATCTTCCAATGGGAAGTAGTTTCTATGTTTATCTTGTCAAGACCCTTGGGTAGATTGGCTATGGTACAATGTCTATTGCTATGCGTCTATAGAAGCAAATAAATTGGGACTTTGAATAAATTAGCTTGTCTGGCATGGAATTTGGAACCATGTTGATTGTTTGGATGAAAACTTGGTAATTAGTTACGATTTTCGATCAGAACTTCGTAACAAGTCACTGCAAAATATATTGATTCTGGTGGCAAGCTTTTCAGAGCAATGCATGCAACTACCAAATTGAATGATGATGATCTAATTATGGAAGCTTGTGTACCATAGGCACATTCAGATGTGTCATAAAACAAATAAATCATTAACAATGAGTTACCAAATATTTCTCAAATATGCTACATACAAATGTTGTTTAAGAGAATTTGTATTATGATGATATTCGTGGAGAACTTAGCTTCTTCATGGACCATGCTATTGATGAGCTAGGTATTATAATGCGCACTATAATGAATATAGAGATCATTAAATTTCCAATTTCTCTATTTGGATCTGCTGCATGGCCATATCCCTTGAGCCAATGAAGTTCTAAAATCTTCTATAACATTGATGTGGAAGAAACCTAGAATTATAAAAATGGTGCCACCTCTGTTTGGAGTTGATAATATTGTAGAGGTCGCAGTGGATGCTGGGGTAGGCTTAGGGAACCTTTCTGCACTTAGGGTTTACATAGCTTAGGATGCCTTCCTGCACTTGGAGAAAAACGCTCAACAGTAGAACAACTAAAGAGACATGCAAATAGTAGAGAACCTAAGCACTGACTCGGTGACTCTACAACTGCCCTAGTATGCATGAATGCAAAATGTAGAAGAAAGAAACGACATTCAACATTTGCCAACAACAAAACCCAAACAACGACCTCATTATTAGTCTATGTTTATATCGCACCAGGCTATACAACACATCACCAACACTTTGCATTCAGGATGCAAGCATCTATCGAAAGTGTGGAACCATAGGCAAGACGTGTGAGCTGTCTTCCGAATGCGTTGGCAAACCACACCAAACATTAGAGATGGCACAAATTTTTTAGCATAATTTCCGACGCAAACTAATACACATTTGATTTTCCTTTAAATTTGTAAATGAAAAAACCTAAAAACAAATATCATTCACCAATCACAAAAACCAGAAAATGAGCAGTAATTAAATTTTAAAAATTGAAGTGCCCTAGACCATTGGGAAATAGTTTTATTTCTCTGCTGGCACAGTTTTTGTTGAACAAATTAATAGCATTAAACCAACTGAAAACATTAGTCTCGGCCTATATAGGCAGGAACTAATAATTACATTGAAAATAGTAAGCAATGTATTTGCTATGAAACTAACAAAACATATTCATATGCATCAACACTAACAACAGTATATAAACTGATTACTATACACAAAAGGGGTAATAGCTTTTGAAAACAAATTCCTGTCAAAAGGGCTATGGACGTAGCCTTTGTTGATCTAACCAATGCTATAATGGTGGTCTATCAAGATGATCTAACGACCTACTCCAAAAAGGCTGAAGATCATTGTGCACATCTAGAAAAAAAAATCATCAAAGCGTTGGAATATGGCATATCTCTAAATCCAAAGAAGTGCCACTTTGTTGTTATAGAAGGTAATCTATGCTAGGACATATAGTCTCAAAATATGGAGTGAGGATCGACCCTGAACAAGTGGAAGTTATTGACAAGATTCCCATTTCAAAGACGGTAAAAGCAATCCAATCCTTTTTTGGACAAATCAATTTTGTCTGGAGATTTATTTTAAACTTTGCAGAGATTGTCAAGCCAATTTTAAAAATGTTAATGAAGGGAGAAAGAATTGACTGGACAAAAGAATCCATTGAAGCGTTTATGTTGATCAAGCGAGCTATCAAGGAAGCACCTATATTAGAGTCTCTAGAATTTGACAAACCCTTTCACATATTCTCATTTGCATCATTTCGTACAGTGGCTGTTGTAATGTTACAAAAAATTGAAGTATGACATTACTGAGAAGCAAGCCTGCGCCTTGGTGATGCAAGGCAGGGTGGTTTTAGGCTCCTAGAAACTAATTCCAATTGGTTTTCCAAGCTCCAAACTCCTCTAAAGGTATCTTCCTTTGTAAACCCACCTTTCCTCTAGTAGGTCAAGAAACTCACTTTTGGAGCAGGATCTCCTTCTAATTATCACTTCACCTTTGTTGTCTACAATTTCAGGGACCCATTTTGTTTTTTTACAACATATCAAACCCTCTCCTAGGGTTTTTTTGGAACAAGAATCCAAATTAGGACTACTATGCTTTTTCTAGACCTAATTAGCCTTCTTTTCCAAAGGTCACTTGTTTTCTACCACACAAACTGAAAACTCTTGATTGACATGTCCAACCAGTCACAAAACTACTGAAACCACCATTAGACTTGAAAGCACAACTCAATTTACTACTATTCACCATGAAAACTGGTAAATTCAAGCTTGTCACTTAAACTTGACAAGCTAGGGCTCGAGGTTAAACCTCTTTAAACACTCTACCCTACCTTGAAACCTCAAAATATCTAAAAGCACTACCCTAAGGCCTATTCCACCAAAATTTAGCTTTATCCTACGGTGGAATGGCCTAAAAAGCTATTTTTCTTCAAAACCCTCTAAAACCCTAACTATACAAGCAACTTTCAGAAAATTGGAGATTTCTAACACCTAGCTTGATGAAATACTCTCCAAAATGATTCAAAAGAAAGGTGCTTCAATGTACTAACAGATTTCAGAATTTTTGCATCAATTCAATGCTATGCGGAATCATACAAATTCAAGGAACACTAAAAATTGCAGACCATCGAAATGCACACAAAAATAGAGTGAAATTGTATTCTTGCTTCAATAAATCCACATACTAACCTACCTCCAATGTTCCTGAGGCCATTTCAACTAATTCCAAGTCCAACTCAACAATTACAAATGAATTCCAAAGGTCTTATCTATTGACCTTCCAATTGCCACAAAAATGCATGAGTGCAACTTGGAAAAATTGTCACCAGTTTTTGCAATTATTGACACCACTAATTCAAACTACTAAAAAGACATTATTACATCACACTATGGTTGTTTGGACCTTACTGAAAACATGGAAAATAAACTTGGGTCCCCTAGACCCCTAAAACATAGAAAAATGCAAAGGTGCCTTGCACCATACAATTGAGGAGAAGAAATTTCATCCTCCTAGTGAAATCAAATCTTGAATAGAGACTCCATGTTGTTTGATGTCTTCTTCAGACATCCAAGTTGCATCTTTTTTAGGTGATCCACGCCATTTGACAAAGTGTTCTTTGTACACCTTCCTCCTTGTCTTTTCCACCTCCCTTGTGTCCAATATATCTTCAAGTTGCATAGGTTGAGTAGGTGGGAGCTCTTTGATCCACTCTATTTCATCATTCTCACATTCACCTGCTTCTTCTCCTGCAAAATCAGATCCCTTGAAGGGATATAAGTCAGCGACATTAAAAATTGGTGAGATGGAAACTCCTTTTGGGAGTTCAATCTCATATGCATTGTTCCCATACTTGTGGACCACCTTGCATGGTCCTAATTTCTTCATCATGAGCTTGGTATACTTTCCTTTAGGTTACCTCTCCTTTCTCAAGTGTGCCCATACTAGATCACCTACTTTAAATTGTACATTCCTTCTCTTCAAGTCTGCAAAATCCTCTCCTTAAGCACTCCTTTTATCCATTCCACTCATCTCTTAATTCATAAATACCCCTTGGATGCATCCCATAGACAACCTCAAAGTACTCTGATTGACTGAGTCAAGGTGATCCCACAATAATGGTTTACAAATTTTGGCCAAACTGGACATTGAAATGATTTTTTTAACTAAATCTTTGCATTCAGGCACCTATAGCAGCTAAACCATGAGGAATTTGAAGATGATGCAAACTAGAGTCTCATCACATTTTGTCTATAGATTCTAAAAATATTTTTTTCAAAATTTTTGAAATTAGATTGCACTTCTTTTTCCATCTCCCACGAAAATTGGTTTTTTTAGAAAACAACATTTTTAAAAGTGACACACACCATATAAAGCATAAATTTTTTTCCATGATGGATAAAATTCTAATTCTTTCAAATTTAGATTTGTAACTCTGATATCTAGTGCTTCCACTTGGTTAGATAGTTTTTCATTGGATACTTTTTCTTTAATCAAGTTTTGAAGTCAAACCAATTACAATTCAAACATAGTGTGACTGTATAATGCGTAACTTCTTTTGTATATATCGAAATTCATTTTTTTTGTTGAATCAAGGACTTCAATATCTGGTGCACTCATATTTTTCAAAAAAAAATTGATAATTAATATTTTTCCACATGTGAAGAACAAAGACCTTCATTTTCGATGAAAAAACTATGTTTAATAAAACTAAAAAAATAAATACATAATAAAAACAAAACATATTAAAATTATATTCGTTGGATAGCTCATTCCAAGGAATACTTGATTCCAGTTGGGTTTGTGAAGACTCCATTTTCATCCTCAACCCGATCTTCGAAGCATAAAAAAATAGGTTTTTTTTTGTGTTTTAGGGGGAGAATGAGGAACTAGGGGGGTTCGAGCGAACCCCTAAGGGTTCATTCAAACTAGGGTTCATTCAAACCATGGATCATTCGAACCCCCTTCAATATGCATTTTCTTTTTTTTTTTGGGCAAGAAATGTGGTCCTAGTAATTAATGGGTTCGCTTGAACCCTAGTTCAATTGAACCCCTTTTGGGTTCGGTTGAACTTGTAGGTTCATTTGAACCCATAAAACCAATTTTTTTTCCATGGGATCATTTTTTCTTAGTTTTTCTTAATCAAATTTTAAACCACTATTGTGGCTTCACTCATCATTATATGCATATTCAGTCTATGGCAAGATCAAATCCCATGATTGAATGTGTTCTTTTGTCAAACATCTCAGTAGATTTCCCAAAGACCTATTAACAACCTCATTTTTCCCATCGGTCTGAGGATGGTACGCAGAACTGAAGGTTAAGTTAGTTGCCAACTTTCTCCAAAAAATTACCAATTAATTTTGTATCTCTGTCAATACTATGGATAATGGTAGTCCATGAATTCTCACTATCTCCTTAAAGAATAGACTTGCAATGTGAGAGACATCATTAGTTGTCTTGCATGCAATGAAGTGTGTCATTTTACTAAACCCATTCACCACAACATATACACTGTCATATCCTCTTGAAGTTCTTGGCAGACCCAAGACAAAATCCATACTTATTGCTTCCCATGGTCTACTTGGTATAGGAAAAGGTTGATAAAGGCCAATATTGGAGCTTGTCCCTTTAGCTCTTTGACATATGACACAACCTTCTACATACTTCTTCACATCCAAGTGCATCTTGGGCCAGTAATAAAATCTCTTGATTTGGTCCAAAAAAAATTCATAACCAAAATGTCCTCCCAGGCTTCCATTATGCTTCTCCCTAACCGAATTCTCCCTCATGGAGCACCTAGGTATACATAATTGAGCTCCCTTAAAGAGTAGCCCATCTTGCAACACAAAATCCCCATACTCTTTATGAAATGGCCCTAGGGACTATTCACAAATAGAAAATGTATCATGGAAGTCTTCATCAAATTTTACATACCTTTTAGTGGGTCTACACCCACACTTTGGAGTTGCACCTCTTGCACTAGCATTGCCCTCCTACTCAAAGCATCTGCCACTTTTTTGGCTTGTCCCTTCTTGTGTTTTATAGTGAACGTGTAAGCTTTCTGGTACTCAACCCATTTCATGTTTCTATGGCTTAATTTCTCTTGACTGTTCATAAAACTTAGAGCATGGTTTTCTGTGAACACTACAAACTCTTTAGGTAGCAGATAGTGCCTCCATTTTTTGAGTGCTTGCACCATAGCATAAAACTCTAAGTCATATGATGAATATTTTCTCTTAACCTCATTCAATTTTTCACTGAAAAATGCAATAGGTTTCACCTCCTGACTTAACATTGCCCCTTATGGCTAGGTTACTAGCAGTGATCACATTCTATTGTAAAAACCTTATCAAAATCAGGGAGTGTAAGTATGGGTTGTTGTGCTACATTTGTTTCGAGATATTCAAAGCTTTGATCAGCCTCCTTTGTCCATATAAATCTGCTTCTCTTCTCCCCTTTGATGGTGTCTATCATAGGTGCAACAATGTGGCTAAAATTTCTTATAAACTTTCAGTAGAAGCTTGCTAGGCTATGAAAGCTTTTGACTTCTCCAATTGTTTATGGTGTAAGCCAACTGAGAATGACCTCAAATTTCTTTGGATCCATCTTCAAGTTTCCTCCAAGGATCACAAAGCCTAAATACACAAGTTTTTGGTTCATCCACTCACACTTCTTGAGATTAATCATTAGCTTTTCTTCATGCATCTTTCCCAAAACTTTGTCCAAGTGGTCCAAGTGGTCTTCTCTTGTCTCGCTAAATTCCAATATGTCATCTAAATACACCACTACAAACTTTTTGATGAAATCCTTTAGAACCTCATTCATGAGTCTCATGAATGTGCTAGGAGAATTAGATAGCCCAAAGGGCATCACCAACCACTCATAGGAGCCCTCATTAGCCTTGAAATCCATTTTCCATACATTATCCTCTCTGATTCTTTTCTGGTGATAGCCACTTTTCAAATCTAGTAATTTTCCCTACCAAACTATCCATGAGGTCTTCCATCCTAGGTATAGGAAATATATACCTAATGGTTATCTTGTTGATAGCTATTGAGTCAGTGCAAAGTCTCCATTCACCATCTTTTTTAGGTTCCAAGATAGTTGGCACAACACATGAACTAAGGCTCCTTTTCACCAAACCTTTATCTAATAGTTCTTGCACCCACTTTTTCATCTCCTCATTTTGTTGAGGTGTCATTTTATATGCTACTTTATTGGGAAGACTTGCACCAGGGATTAAATTAATATGGTGGCTTACATCATGGATTGGAGGCAAAAAACTTGGTAACTCTTTCACCACAATGTTCTCATATATGTCAAGCAGGGCTTGCACTTCACTTGGGACTTCTTCTTTATCATCTATTGTTGCATCATAAATTGGCTTCCCTACAATGGAAAATCCAACCTTTTCTTCTTCCAAGCCCTTTAAGAATCTTTCTCTTTTACAATCATTACACTAGGGCCTTCATGTGTTGCTTTCTCATATTCTCATAGAGGTTCTAAGTTGATCTGCACACCATCTTTTTCAATTATATATTCATTCTTAAATCCATCATGTCATGCCTTCTAGTCATATGGCCAAGGCCTACCCAAGAGTAGATGGTGAACATCCATGGGCACAATATCACATAATATCTTATCTTTATAGGGTCCTATTGAGAATTCTACCCAAGCTTGTTCATCTACAAGAACTTGTTGCCCCTTATTAAGCCATGAAATTTTGTATGGACTAGGATGGGGTATCTTTTTCAACTTGATTTTATCTACCATTTCCAAAGCTACAATATTATCAGTGGAACCAAATTCAATTATGACCTTACATACCTTCCCTTTTGAAGAGGGATTTTCTTTGTGGTGGTTCCCTTGTAGTTGGCACTTTGATCAAAGTCCTCCTAATCATCAAAGATTCTTCCAATTCTGGTTTAGCTCTAAGTTTTGATGGTCCTTCACTTTCCTCTTCTTCTTCCTCATGAATCGACTGTGTTCTTCTTTCTCCACCTTGAGATCTTGTACCCTGTTTATGTAAGCACTTCCAAGCTAGGTGTCCATACTGATTGCAGTTATAGCACATTCCTGAGAAGGCGTTAGATCCTCTCCCTGATCCACTAAATGTGCCTCTGCCTCCTAGTCTTCTACCTCTAAAAGCTCCTCTAAATTCTCCACTAGCTTCTTGAGTGGTGCATTCTTCTCTTGGTCCTCTTTGAGAACCTCTTCCACCAAGACTAAATCTTCCCCTTAGACTCTTTCCTCTACCCCTAGTTTTTTTTTCCATTTTCCTCTTGATCTTTTCCTTAGCCTTTGTAGCCATTTGGAAACACTCCTCTACTGACCTAGGAGTGATTATACTGATTTCATCCTGAATTGCAGCCCTTAATCCATTCAAATATTTGGCCACTTTCTCTTTTTCATTCTCCATATGCCCTCATCTTATGGTCACTTTATGAAATTCGTCTGTGTAAGCAACCACATCCATATCCTTTTGTTTCAAACTTTGCAGCCTTCTATAAATCTGTATTTCATAATCAGCAGGTAAGAATTGACTCTTTACCTTTTGCACCATTTGGTACCATGAGTTCATCTTGGGCTTTTTCTTCTTTATTCTCTCTTCTTAGAGGTAATTCCACCAAGTTAATGTTGGCCCCTTCAATTTTTTCTTAGAAAACTTAACTTTCTTGTCTTTAGGTACTTCTTTGTACTCAAAATAATTGTCTAGAGCATCAATCCACTCAATGACCTCTTCTCCATCCATTTTCCCCCCATACATTGGAATCTCTATCTTCACATCATGACCCTCACCTTTTTCAGCCTTAAGCATCTGCAAGAACTTCCTTTCATTAGGTCCCAAATCCTCTAGGGATTCTTCTTGAGGGTTCACCCTTTCACCCTCATCTTCATGGTCACTTACCTCAATAGTGCCCTTATGTCTCTTGTATTTCCTTTCTAGTGCTTCAATTTTGGCCGCCATGGCTTCTTGGACCTCTCTCGGGGATCTAATCTCCCTAGCAACCACTGTGCTACCCATCTTTGGATGCATTTTATATGATTCTTTACACCTTTATTCTTGAAAACTCTAAATTCCTTCACCAATGGATCTTGAGCCTAAGCTTTGATACCACCTGATGCAAGGTAGGGTGGTTTTAGGCTCCTAGCAACTAATTCCAATTGGTTTTCCAAGCTCTAACCTCTTCTAAAGGTATCTTCCTTTGTAAACCCGCCTTTCCTCTAATAGGTCAAGAAACTCACTTTTGGATTTAGGGACCCATTTTGTTGTTTTACAACATATCAAACCCTGTCCTAGGGTTGTTTTGGAACAACTCATCCAAATCAGGACTGCTACGTTGTTTCTAGGCTTAATTAGGCCTCTTTTCCAAAGGAGGTCACTTGTTTTCTACCACACAAACTAAAAAATCTTGATGGACATGTCCAACCAGTCACAAAACTACTAAAACCACCAATAGATTTGAAATCACAACTTATTTTGGTTCACCATGAAAACCAGTAAATTCAAGCTTGTCACTTAAACTTGATAAGCTAGGGCTCGAGCTTAAACCCCTTTAAACACTCCACCCTGCCTTGAAACCTCAAAAATCCCTAAACTCACTACCCTAAGACCCATTCCGCCAAAATTTAGCTCTATCCTATGGTGGAATGGCCTAAAAAGCCATTTTTTCTTCAAAACCTGCTAAAACCCTAACTGTACAAGCAACTTTCAAAAAATTGGAGATTTCTAATACCTAGCTTGATGAAATACTCTCCAAAATTATTCAAAAGAAAGGTCATTCTATGTACTAACAAATTTCAGAACTTTTGCATCAATTCAATACTGTACAAAATTCTATAGATTCAAGGAACACTGAAAATTGTAGAACACCGAAATGCACACAATTTAAATAGAGTGAAATTGTATTCTCACTTCAAGAAATCCACATACCAACCTACCTCTAGTGTTCTTGAGGCAATTTCAACTAATTCCAAGTCCAACTCAATAGTTACAAACGAATTCCAAAGGTCTTGACTATTGACCTTCCAATTGCCACAAAAATACACGAGTGCAACTTGGAAAAATTGGCACAAGTTGTTGCAATTATTGAAACCACTAATTTAAACTATTAAAAAAATATTATTACATCACACTATGGTCATTTGGACCTTATTGAAAACATGGAAAATAAATTTGAGTCCCCTAGACCCATAAAACATAAAAAAATGCAAAGGTGCCCTGCACCACCTGGTGAAAGCTATCAAGGCATTCAAGCCTTACTTGGTAGGGGTATAATTAGTTGCATATGTCCCAAGTGCTACAATCAAGGATGTTTTCTCCCAAACAAAAGTCACTAGAAGAAGATGTAGGTGGATAAATCGAATTCAAGAGTTTAACAGTCAAATTACTAAACTAGTAAGGGAAAAAGGGTTAGCAAAATTAATGGTTGAATCTAATCTAGAAGCAACACAAGTTTTTAGTGTGGAGGAAGAAGAGAAATGGGTGTCAATTACTAAGCATAAACCTTGGTACACCAACATAACATACTATCTTAAGCATATGAAGTGTCCTGAAGGCCTAAATGACAACCAGAGAAGAACCTTAAAACTCCATGCAACAAAATATGTCTTTATAAATGGAGACCTATATTGGAAGAAAAAAGATGGTGTCTTATTATCAAGGAGCCTTACCATTGAGACCAATACAAAGTGACACAACATGTAATATCTTAAATAAATTATTTTTTATATTTATATATTTTATTATAAAAGAATTTTATTATGGTCAGGTTAGCTTTAGGGTTAGGGTTATGTTTATTAATTTTATTTAGGGTTAGGATTAGGATTAGGGTTAGTTTTACTAAAAAAATTAGGTTTAGGGTTAGAATTAGGGTTAGGTTTATTAAATTTTTTTAGGTTTAGGGTTAAGATTAAGGTTATGATTAGGATTAGGATTAGGGTTAGGGTTAGGAGTAGGAGTAGGATTAGGATTAGGGTTAGGGTTAGAGTTTAATTAGGGTTAGGGTTAGGGTTAGGATTAGGGTTAGAATTAGAGTTTGTTTAAGGTTAATGTTTAATGATCAGGAGGATCTTCATCAAAAATTAAATTTTCTCAGTTTTCTCCAGAATCAGCATTATCAGGAAGTGGCTAAAATTCTAACTCCAACGCAACTTGAACGGAGTCAAATGGACCTACAGAGTCCAAGATATGCTCAGTCAAACCTTGGTCAACCCTAGAGCCAGGTCAAAGAAAAAAAGGGCCAAAAATTGACATTTTCAAAAGTGGTCAAGAATGGCGTCAATGTGAAGTGTTGATCACAAGCTTTCTAATGACTTTTTTTTCACGGAAAACGAAGTCTGTTTGCATGAGATATGAGAAGTCAAAGTTGGGTTGACTTTGTTGACATCAGCATGGTACAATCAATGCACAGTTAGTGTTCTCAGCCAATCACTAGTTGACACGTGAGATATGAGCAGTCAAAGTTGGGTTGACTTTGCTGACATCAGCATGGTACAATCAGTGCATAGTCAGTGTTCTCAACCAATCACCAGTTGACATGTGTCATCAACAAGCAAAAGAAAGAAAGGCCATGTGCCACATCACTGGATGCCACATGGTGGGACATATCATCACATAGTCATCATCCATGTCCACAGTCTAGTCAGAGGTCACACCATTATCTCGTCAGTGTCCAAGTGGTTGAACATGTCATCACATTGTAATATATGAGGAGCAGTATATTTTGTTATGTAAGGAATCATGAATCCCTATAAAAGGGAGTCGGTGGTATGAACCACTGACCTCCCAAATCCTAAAACAACTCCCTACCACTGCACCATTGAATGGTGCTTAGCATATTTCAAGTGTCGGTTTGATTTAAAGACTTCTATCAGCCCGAATCTCCCTAATTAATAGATATTACCCCTATAATTAAGGGTTCAACCCTTTAAAATATCAAATCCTGATGGGGTTATAAAATATTTAAAATATTGTTGTTAACTCTGAAAATAGGGGAATAAGATTTTCAAGGAGATATTTAGCTTTGTAAAGGGGATAATAATGTTACTGGAGATTTATTTATTAAGGGGATTTTCCAAAATATTTACTATGTAAGGGGATTGAGTTGGAATTCCCAAATCAATTGGTTTTTCACCAATTTGGGAATATTTGTGGTATAAAAAGGGGTAGAAGGGAGGTTGAAAGGCTAATGGTGTTTTTGGCTAAGGGATTTGAAGTGAATTTTTGGTGAACTAAGTTGTACTTGGGAGAATTGTGAGAAATATTTCTAAGTGATAGTGAATTTCGTCCTTATGCATTTGAAGCTTAGTGAAGCTTGTTGCTTGTGAGAAGGATTTTCTTATGTAATTCATTATCGTCCGAGGAGACGGGAATCTTGTAACAGGTGGAAGACCTTGTCACCATTTTCTAGAGATTAATCTGGTCGGTTGCTCTTTGGAGAGGACCCAAAGACGTAGTCATTTTCAATGGTGAACTCCTTATCAACTCTGTTTGCAATTCTCTCTTCTCTCTCTTATTTTGATTTCATCACTTTAATATTTCCACTTAATTAACCATGTTAATGTGTTAATTTTGTTTATGTAATTTGGATTTAAGGATTTGTAAACATTAAGCATTCAAATGCAATTAGTTTAGATCCTAAATCAGATCATTTAATAAGGGTTAGGATTAAGATTAGGGTTAGGTTTAATAAAAAAATTTAGGGTTAAGGTTTAATTAGTATAGGATTACGATTAGGGTTAGGGTTAGGGTTTAATTAGGGTTAAGCTTAAGATACTAATCCCCAACTTTTTTATAAAGAAAGAAAATAATTAGAAACAAATTTTATAATCTTATATTGCTAAATTTAAATTAGAACCTTTGAAAGTAAACTTAAAGGATATCTCTTGGCGTATTTTTTAATCTAAACACTAAATAAGATTTCAGTTTTAGCACTCTAAAATTATTAAAAATCTTATTAGTAGATTTATAAAACTAATTGTCCACAATCATCTATATAAAACTAATTAATGAGAACTAATCAAACTAATCAGACCCTTCAATTCATGTATATGGCCATAAAATAAATATCTTACTAATTAATTTGTCCTTATTTAAGTATAATTACTACTAATAGAAAATCACATATTATTTATATATATATATATATATATATATATATATATATATATATATATATATATATATATATATATATATATATATATATATATGTATCTAGATATAATTACTTCTTAAGATAGAAATATAAGGAACAAATTAAATTACTTTAAAATCTGAAAAGTATCTTATATATTATTCCTTAATAATGATTTAATAATTATTAAAGAATAATTTAATTATTCTCAAAATTTTTTTAAAAAAAACAAATTTTATAAATCTCTATTGCTAAATCTAAATTAGATACAACAATTACTATTTAAAAGAATTTATAATTTTTTGTTTAAACTAAGAATTGTAAAAAAATTTCCATATTACTTTATATATATATGCTTTAAGATATTAATTCCCACTTTTTTAAAAATTAAAAAGAAAGGAAAAAAATCACAAACAAATTTTATAAACCTATATTGCTAAATCTAAATTAGACACAACAATTACTTATATACTAAAAGAAAAAATTATAAATACTTTTTGTTTAAACTAAGATATGTAAGAAAATTGAAATTGCAATGAAATTTATTAAAATGAGACATAATATAAATGACCTCCCTCAAGTGACTTGTAAACTTCTATAATTTTATGCTCAAGCTCCTCTTTATTCTCTTCAAACTCTTTCTCTATGGATTTCAAGACAAATCAAAAGCAAAAAATCAATAACATTATTATTATAAAATATTAAGGCTCAATACAGTGACAATTTATTTTAGATATTGATATTGATGATACAAATTGCATAACACAGGAAATTCTAAACACTAAATAAGATTTCAGTTTTAGCACTCAGAAATTCTTAAAAAATGCTTATGTAGTTATAATTACGTCTTAAAATAGAAATATAAGAAACAAATTAAATTGCTTTAAAATGTGAAAAGTATCTTATATGTTAGATTTAAAAAAAAAAAAATACAACATGCCATTTTCGAATTTCCTTATTTCAAATCATGAAACGTCCTATCTCAAAGTGTTTATTTTATAATTACTTTACTTTTTGTCCTTTTATATTATTATTTTAATGGAGATAATAAGCAATGTGTACAGCAAAGGAAACAAAATAAAGTAATCATATATATGAAATCTAAAAATATACTGAGCAGTATATAAATTGTGGAGAAAAGACATACAACAGCATCTTATATATAAGATAAAGTATTGAGCAGAAAAGAATAACAGAATAAATTAGACGAATATAGTGTAATTTGATTGTTGGTATATGTTCAATCAAATTACATACTTGAAGCCACGACTGGTGATTGTATCAGACACCTTTATACGAATCGTCTGCAATCATATTACGGAAACATAGACCAAGCATATGTGAAAGGATGGATTTGTTAAGAGAAATCATAGACCTTTATATTTCCAGCTTCTTTAATGGCGTTCACCGATTCTCCTGATCACAACATCGACCTCCTTCACAGCACAAAAATGAAGCCTGCACAAAAATAAATTTCAATGGCAAGAAAGATCCACATAATTTATTGTCCAAAGATAAAGAATAGAATTACTTGCAAGAAAAAGAAAAGCTTACTGAAATAAGAAAAGTTCAGAGATACTATCAAGCAAACTGCATTGCGGAGATTTACCTTCACCCCTTTCCCCCAAATAATGACCGGCAGATCCCGAAAATGATTCTTTTTAAAAAACATTTTTTTGTATCTCTTTCCCTAGATTTCACGCAAATGAATCGCAAAGAACCAGGTAGGTGCCTCATAAAAAAGGAATCAATGCTAATACTTGCAAACATGCCAAAATACTCGCCCACTTCCTACATCTTTTCCACTATGCCACGTTTCCCCTCAAGCAAGGTTTCTAAATCCATTATCTATCGAGGTGGAAGGATCACATCGAATAAACGAATGCAAAGGTAACCGACAGACTGTTACATTTTTGTAAAAAGAAGTTTCATGAGATTCCCTATACATTTATTGCAGCCATTATGATTCTCTTTAAAGATTTACCCACTCTCTTTTCTCGGCATGCATTGGAGAGGTTTTCATTCGGCACTTTAATAATTAATCATGAAACTGATTTTATAGTACTTTATTTAATATCATATATTTATTATTAGTACTTGTCTTAGCATAGTACTTGGCTTATTTAGTTAATCAGTTATTAATAATTTAGTTTTCGACCATTCAAAAACAATATTTAAACAAAAATAAAAATAAAAATTAAATAAAAATTATTTTTTATGCATATATTATTTAAAAAAGTTTTGTGTGTTATTGGTAGATAAAACAAATTAAACCATTTTTTTAGTTTATATTATGTAGATAATATATTAATTTATATTATATATTTATATATATTAATAAACTATCTTAATTGATTACTATATTTTATTATAATATTAATATTATTATATTATTACTATATTAATAATTATAACAATAGTCAAAACTAAAATACAACAATTAAAAAAAATTAATTTAATTTTGTTCACATTAATTAAACTTACATTTATTTTTATTCCAAATCTACAAATCCCTAATTATATTTATTATACTATTATTCATTACTTCCACAATCATTTTATTTTATTATAATATTCATGTTTTATTTATTTAATTCAATTTAAATATTAATAATATTTTATTTGTAAAATTACAAAAGTATTAAAACTTTTATTTAATTTATCATAATACTTCAAAACACAAATCGAACAAATTGAATCAATACCAAACCACACCTTCGCAATGAGATGAAAAGCATCACATGATTGTGAGGGGCACTACATCAATTGGTGAGGATGATAATATATTATTTGAATATTCCATCCATTAAGATTTGAATATCCTAGAAGTATGATTAGACTAAACTAGACCCGATGAACCAAAGTACCCTACTTATGGCAATTTAACCAAAACAATTTTTTAATTTAAATACATACTCCCTCATAATACTACAATCCATTATATAAAACTAAAAATATCTAAAAAAATTATTTATTTCCATCTCAAAATGATTTTTTTGATATATATTTTGAATCCTCGACCCATATAAGTAAGATATCTCTTGTCCCCAAATAAGTTATAGACCAACTTTCCACGCCTACAATAAAATTACCAAGAAAAAAATTGAATACCACCTAAGCGAGATATCCTTTGTCCCCAAATAAGTTGAACACCACCTTCCCACCCCTAGTATAAATTTACCAAGGAAAATGTTGAATACCACCTTCCTACTCCTAGCATATATATTTTTTTAAACTATGGTATTGCTTTATATCTTGAAATCTCTAAATAGATAATATGATGCATAATGATTAATTGATTTTTAAGTAGTTTATGATGTTTCTACTTTTAGTCAATGAATTGAAAAAAATTTAGTGCATATAGGGGAGAGGGGCCCATAATGGAGCAGGGTCCAATACTAAGAATAAAAGTAGTCTTTAGTGGGTCTTATAGTGGAACACCTTAATATCCAATTGTAAAACACTTTTTATCCATTGAGTACACAAAGTGAAAAATCATGTGATGCCACATCAACGCACCAATAAAACATGATTTAGTGCACCACTATCGGTCCCACTTTTTTTTGGGCCTTTTTGGATACCTCAACAAAAAGCATGCTAGTGTGGCATCATATTTGATGATGTGGCCCTAAAACAAAATATAGAATCACCTAAGTTGCAAAATAAATGGTTGTACAAAATTGAGAGTGATTTGAAATTTCCACATAATATTTTGAGAAAAGCAAAGTTAGGGTGCTCCACTATAGGCCCCTCTCCCCTAAAATAAGGTTATCCTTTTGAATACGACATTAGTGGACCTTTGATGACTCAACATCATATGCTTGAATTTGGGAAATTTATTTATGGAAAGGAATAGCAGTTATTAAGACATTTGATACAAAAAATAGTAAAGTATGGGTCAAGAATCTCATTATCATAGGGAAAAAATTTCAATTCACTCACTTATAAAGAGAATATTGTGTTCTGATGATTGGACAAAGCCAAAAATCAATGTAGCTATCACGTCACTGAAAAATTCCTACCCACGGGTGTACTTGACAAAATAGGGAAAAGCTTTAAAGCAAAGGAAGGGAAATAGAAAAAGTTTTTTTGGGCACCACTTGTACAAACGTCTATTATACCTTTTTGGAAGGGGGTCCTACCTTTTCTAACGCCACTTCATTTAGGACTATATTTGTACCATTAGGCTACTCCCCACATTATATTTATGTGGAGGCTTAATATGGGAATTTTGGTTAATGTTTAACCTTTTTTAAAGTGTTAAGAATAAATATATTTTGACATTTTTGTGATATATTTATATTAGATTTTTTTATTAAATTGATATAATTAGAGAGATTGATGTATTAAATCTGGTTTAATTAAATATTTGAAAGATTTATATCTTAGTAGATAGTATTTTGAAAAAATATATCATTGTTTTTATCAATTGAATTAAAATAATTTCATAGTTTCATACAATTTTAAGATGTGATATGTAGGAAAAGTTTAACCCTCAACTTTAAGAGCTTGTGGATTCATTTCTTCTTTATTTTTATAATGATAATAAACATATAAAATATGTTCACCTTATCAAATGGTCCTTGGTCTATTAGAATAGTTGAATGAGTCATAAAGAATCTACTAAGAATCACATATGATTCAATTTAAGACTTATAATTTTTTAAATAAAAGAACAAATTCTCTAAAAATATTGATTATTCAATAACTATATTTAATACTTTTAATACAAATAAATTACAAGAAATAATAAAAATATATATATCTTGAATAAGAATCATATTCATCTTTAATAATAATTAAAAATTATATAATCTATCATATATTAGATTCTCTTAAATTCACATATTATATTAGATTAGTTATGGAACCAAATACCTTAACTAAAATGAAAATTGTTTGAATTGGTAGCATTAATGGGAACATATATTATACTCATTTTGTATTCAAATACATTTTTTATATTCAACACCATATACTAAGTCACCTTAAATTATCGGTGATACTTGTTGAACATATTAAGTGAGTTTAAATTATTGGTGATACTTAATTAGCATCAGGGCTTAAATTTGATGGTTGTATGACCGTATTTAGAGATTTTTTTCATAAAATACAATCAAAATTTTGAGAAGATTGTATTAGATGAAAGGAAAGATTTTGGATAGACTGTCAAAATGTATATAGAATTATAATGATATATATATATATATATAATTTTTCTTACACTAAGGTATATCATAATGTTTTAAGGGCACCTTTGAATAGATAATTGTGATTAAAAAATTTGTTAACAGGCAAGGTCGACCATCAAATTTAAGCCCTGATTAGCATATATAAAGTGTGAACATTTTCTAGTGATCAAATGTATTGAAATTTTTTATTTTGATTTGAATTATTAATTTAATAATTTGAAACATTATTAAAAAATATTAAAATAACTTTTTAAGATAAAAAAATATTAAGGATTATATTAAAATTAATAAGATATTATATTTTTTTCTAAGGTTTAATGGTTTGGTATTTAAATTGAAATAAAAATATATGAATTATTATGTATTATTTATTATAATAAAAATATTAGGGCTTCACCCACCGCCCTGAGGTGGACCCCACCGACCTTAGGTGAATAGGTTGGTCTCGAAGGGCCAAAAAAAGATATAAATCAATTATTATGTATTATTTTTTAAAAAAAAAGAGGTAAAAATTTATTCAATCAAAACCAAGATACAGAGCAAAGGCCAAAGGCCAACCACACCAAAAACATAGCCAAAAAACCACCAAAAGCACTATAGATTTATGTCCTCCAATAATAACCTCTCCAAGGTCTCAAGATAATCAGAAGGTAACTCGTCCCTTCCACTAATATCCCAACCATTCACACTCTCAGAAGCCCACTTCGCCAAACAGCCAACCACTCTATTCCACTCTCTAGGGATATGACAAAAGGAGACAGAATCCAAGGAATTGCATAAACTTAGAATCTGTCTAACCACTGAGGCTAAATGCCAACTAACATCATCCAAACTTTGGTTGTTCAACATATCCACAACAATCTAAGAATCTGACTCAGAGATAATCTTCCTCCAACCCAACGAGCAAGCTCTCTCAACTACAATCTTAATAGCAAGGGCCTCCATCAAATTATTAGAGTGATGTACTTTGTAAACAAAGAAGAAGAAAATTGCACCACCATCATTGCCTCTACCTATATCACCAATACTCGCATGTGTTGGGTTCCCATGAGAAGAGTCATTTATATTAATCTTCAGGACCCCAATCGGGGAAGGCATCCACCTCCCATCATGACAAACCCATTGCTTGACATGTCAAGGTCTTTTTCCAGTAATGCAGCCCCTTCTAATATTCCCCAGGTTCAAATTCCTCACAACAGCATAATTACCAGTATCAATTTTTTCAGTCATGTCACACTTAGCAAAAATAGTCTCCTGTAGTCTGCTAATTATCTTCTGCCACAACTGAACACTCTCTAATTTGGAATCACAAAATACCCTACGGTTCTTTTCTAGCCAAAGGTTCCAAATAATGAAAATAGGCCCTATTGCCTAGGCCACCTGAAGGAAAGATGTCTTCATTGGAGGCCTACCCAAACTCTCCCAAAATTCAAGTAGGGAGGTAGTATAAATACAACCATGACACCAAGCCTCCCACCACTTGTCCTAGATCTCTCTAGAAAAGGGGTAGAGAAAGAACAAATGGGAAGCACATTCCTCATTGTGCAAGCAAAGGAAACAAATAGAAGGTCCCTAAAAACCTCTCTTGTGAAGATTCTCCCAAGTGATGCATTTCTTTTGAGCAACCAACCATAAGAAAAAATTGCATTTGGGCCAAGAAAAGTTGTTCCATACCTTCTTCCACCAAGGCACCTTAGCTTGACCAAGCAAATTCCTGTCAAGCAAAGCATAACCTTGAGCAGCAGTATATTTTCCTTTTTGAGCTAGACTCCATGCCAACGTGTCCCTCTCATTAAGGGAATTGCATAACCTACCCTCCAAGACTTTAGATAGCTTAGCACGATCCTCATCTAAACCACCCATGGGCCACTCCTGAGGGTCCTTCCAGCAAGTCTCCTCCACCTGACCAAAATTCCTAACTGTTTTAAAATGCTCCACCTTAGTCCACCCAACATCAATAAAAATCTAGCAAAGAGATTGAAGCTGAGGGAAGCTAGAGATAATGGGAGAGTGACCATCCGAAGAGTCCTGCCAAAACAATGCCTCAGATCCTCTATTACAGATCCAAAAGAGACAATCTTTAATAAGTTGAGCTCCCTTTTTAAGAGTATCCCAAATACAAGATCCTTTTCCCAACAAAGCAAGCCTCGACACATCCTAGCTATCAACTCCTGGAAGATACTTGTAGGTAAGAATATTTTCCCAATCCTATTCTTGATTGTTGCACCACCTCCAATAAAGCTTGGCCACCAAGGTCGTGACAACGAGAGCCACAAACTTGAGACCAAGGCCCTTAGCATACTTCAGCCTGCAAACAAACTCCCACCAAACTAAACTCCACTTCAAGGATAGAAGGTTGTTAGACCAAAGGAATTGCCAAGAAAGAGCCTCGATATTCCTCACAAAGGAGGAAGGGGGAACCTACACAAAACACCTATAAATGGGGAGGGACTACACCAAATTCTTTAGGAGAATCACATGCCCAACAAAAGATAGCCATCTGTAAGTCCAATGACTAACCTTACTTCAAAATTTATCCAAGATCCCCTGCCAAAAATCTCTGCACTGAGATCCTAAAGCCAAAGGAACCCCAAGGTACACCAAGGGAAGAGAACCAATTTGAAATCTAAGGATCCTAGTAATCCTACTCTGAATAAGCCGATGATTACTAAAGAAATAAATGGACAATTTATCCTCATTAATACTCTGGCCTGAAGCTTTCAAATAAATGTTTAAGGCTCTCCTGAAATTCACTGCCTCACTATTTATGGCCATGCCCATCAAATCAGTGTCATCCACAAACTAAAGATGAGAATAGGGAGGAAGATTATTGTTCTAGCTCCAACCCTGGATAAGACCCTGCCTCACCTGAGATTTAATAAATCTACCAAGACCCTCTGCCATGATAATGAATAAATACAGAGATAAAGGATCCCCTTGCCGAAGTCCCTGAGAAGCACTAAAAAATTCAGAAGGTTCCCCATTAATGAGAACTAAAAAGGAAGGCGAGGTCACGCAACTAAGAACCCAATTCACCTACTCCTCTTCAAAGCCAAAAGCCAAGAGAATTTTCTGTAAGAACTCCCAATTCACCTGATCATAAGCTTTAGCCATGTCAAGTTTAATAAATATAGCCTTCTCCTTAGAGGTAGCAATAGAGGGAATAGTCGCCATTGCTATCACAACACCATCCAAAAAAATTTGCCCACCAACAAAACCACCCTACTCAACAGAGATCAAAGTGCAAAGAAGTGGTTTGAGTCTCTCAACAATCAATTTGGTGATGATCTTGTATATAACATTACATAAAGCAATAGGCCTGAATTGATCCAAATGATTAGCCCCCTCCTTCTTAGGTATGAGAGTCAATAAAGTAGAGTTCAAAGACTTAAGCATTTGTTTGTTCCTTTGGGATTCCCGAACTATGTCAAGGAGATCAAGCTTTATGATCTCCAAAATTCTTGGAAGAACTCAATCAAAAACACATCTAGGCCAGGAGCCTTACCTTTTTTCATATTAAATACAACTTTCTCTAGTTCAGGCAGCAAGATAGGGTGCATAAGAGCCCCATTCAACTCAGCAGTGACTAGGTGGGGAATACAATCCAAGATGGCCCTCTCCTCGGCCCATACATTGGAATCTCTATCTTCACATCATAAGCCTCACATTTTGTAGCCTTAAACACTGCAAGAACTTCCTTTCATTAGGTCCCAAGTCCTCTAGGGATTCTTCTGAGGGTTCACCCTTTCACCCTCATCTTCATGGTCACTTACCTCAATAGTGCCCTTATGTCTCTTGTATTTCCTTTCTAGTGCTTCCATTTTGGCCACCATGGCTTCTTGGCCCTCTCTTAGGGATCTAATCTCCCTAGCAACCACTATGCTACCCATCTTTGGAGGTATTTTGTATGGTTCTTTACACCTTTATTCTTGAAAACTCTAAATTCCTTCACTAATGGATCTTGAGCCTAAGCTTGGATACCACTTGATGAAAGGTAGGGTGGTTTTAGGCTCCTAGAAACTAATTCCAATTGGTTTCCATGCTTCAAACTCTTCTAAAGGTATCTTCCTTTGTAAACCCACCTTTCCTCTAGTAGGTCATGAAAGTCACTTTTGGATAAGGATCTCCTTCGATTATCACTTCACCTTTTTTGTCTACAATTCTAGGGACCCATTTTATTGTTTTAACACATATCAAACCCTCTCCTAGGGTTATTTTGAAACAACTCATCAAATTAGAACTACTACGTTGTTTCTAGGCCTAATTGAGCCTCTTTTCCAAAGGAGGTCACTTGTTTTCTACCAAACAAACTGAAAACACTTGATGGACATGTCCAACTAGTCACAAAACTAATAAAACTACCATAGATTGAAATCACAACTTATTTTTGGTTCACCATGAAAACTAGTAAATTCAAGCTTGTCACTTTAACTTGACAAGCTAGGGCTCAACTTAAACCCCTTTAAACACTCCACCCTCACGAAACCTCAAAAATCCTAAAATCACTACCCTAAGACCCATTCCACAAAATTTAGCTCTATCCTATGGTAGAATGGCCTAAAAATTTTTTCTTCAAAACCTTCTAAAACCACGTACAAGCAACTTTCAAAAAATTGGAGATTTCTAATACCTAGCTTGATGAAATACTCTCCAAAATGATTCAAAAGAAAGGTGATTCAATGTACTAATAGATTTTAGAACTTTTGCATCAATTCAACACTGTACAAAATTCTACAAATTCAAGGAACATTGGAAATTATAGAAGAATACCAAAATGCACACAAAAATAGAGTGAAATTGTATTCTTTCTTCAATAAATCCACATACCAACCTACCTCCAATGTTCTTGAGGCCATTTCAACTAATTCCAAGTCCAACTCAATAGTTACAAACAAATTCCAAAGGTCTTGACTTGACCTTCCAATTTCCACAAAAATATATGAGTGCAACTTGGAAAAATTGCCACAAGTTGTTGCAATTATTGACACCACTAATTCAAACTATTAAAAATAATATTACATCACATTATGGCCATTTGGACCTTATTGAAAACATGGAAAATAAATTTGAGTCCCCTAGACCCATAAAACATAGAAAAATGCAAGGTGCCTTGCACCACTAGTAAAATATCAAGGCATTCAAGCCTTGTAGGGTAGAATTAATTACATATGTCCCAAATTTACTACAATCAAGGATTTTTTCTCCCAAACAAAGTCCTTTGAAGAAGATGTAGGTGGATAAATTGATTTCAGAGTTTAACATTAAGAATTACTAAAATACAGTAAGGAAAAGGGTTATACAAAATTAATGGTAGAATTAATTACCTTGTAATGTCCCAAGTGCTACAATCAGGGATTTTTCTCCCAAACAAAGAGTCTTTGGAAGAGAAGATGTAGGTGGATAAATTGAATTCGAGGAGTTTAACATTCAAATTATTAAACTAGTAAAGTGAAAAGGGTTAGCAAAATTAATGGTTGAATCTAATCTATAGCAACACAATTTTTTAGTGTGGAGGAAGAAATGGGTGTGTAAGTACTAAAGCATGACTTACTGGTACACATACATAACATACTATCTTAAGCATATAAGAATGTTGAAGGCCTAAATGACAATAAGAAGAACCTTAAAACTCCATGCAACAAAATATGTCTTTATAAATGGAGACCTATGTTGGAAGAAAAATATGGTGTCTTATTATTAAGGATCCTTACCATTAGAAGACCAATACAAAGTGAGACAACATGTAATATCTTAAATAAATTATTTTTTATATTTATATATTTTATTATAATAGTATTTTATTATGGTCAAGGTTAGGGTTCTAGGGTTAGGGTTATGTTTTATTAATTTTGTTTAGGGTTAGGATTAGGATTAGGGTTAGTTTTATTTAAAAAATTTAGGGTTTGAATTAGGGTTAGGTTTATTAATTTTGTTTAGGTTTGTTAGTGTAGGTTTTTGAATATTATTTTTCCTACACATTATTAAGCATACCTTAGGTTATAAGAGATGTGGTTCATGTGAGGAAATGTGGCATAATCCATTGATTACATGTGTTTCTCCCACTCACACTTGGGTGGTTGAGTTTCACACCCTCTTTTGGCTTTATATGCCCCCTCACAAAACCACTCATCTATCTCTTTTTGAGTAGGTTATGCCACATGTTTGGCATTTTCCAAGTAGGCATAACTGCCACCTAATTTGGTTATTTGGGAGTTATTTCCCCTCTTGGAATTATTTTCCCATATTCTACTATATATTCTACACTCACCTCTCCCTCCTATCTAGTCCAGATGAGTTCATATTAACTTAGTCAATTCAAGTGAGAGTTGAGGCATATTGCATTATTTAGTGTGTGATAATAACATCATTTTGATATTGTAGTATATTCCAACATTTTATCTCTTGCTGCTCTCCTGTGGAAGGTTTATCTTGGTTTTATAGGTGATCCTGGGTGCTTGAGTTCATCAACAAATCTTACAAGGTTTAGGGTTAGGATTAATGTTATGATTAGGATTAGGGTTAGGGTTAGGGTTAGGATTAGGATTAGGATTAGGATTTAATTAGGTTAGGATTAGGATTAGGTTTAGGGTTAGAGTTTAATTAGGGTTAGGTTTAGGGTTAGGATTAGGGTTAGAATTAGAGTTTGTCTAGGGTTAGTGTTTAATGATCCAAAGGATCTTCATCAAAAATTAAAGTTTCTCAATTCTCTTTAGAATTAGCATCATCAGGAAGTGGCCAAAATTCTAACTCCAATGCAAATCAAATGGAGTCAAACGGACCTATGAAGTCTAAGATATGCTCAGTTCCTTGGTCAACCCTAGAGCCAAGTTAGAGAAAAAAAGACAAAAAATGACATTGTTAAAAGTGGTCAAGACTGGCATCAATGCGAAGAGCTCATCACAAGCTTTCCAACGATGCTTGTTTCACAGAAAATGAAGTTTGTTTGCACAAGATATGAGCAGTCAAAGTTGGGTTGACTTTGTTGACATCAGCATGGTACAATCAATGCACAGTCAATGTTCTCAACCAATCACTAGTTGACACGTATCATCATCAAGTGAAAGAAAAAAGGACATGTGGCACATCATTGGGTGTCACATGGTGGGACACATCATCAACCACATCATCGCATAGTCATCGTCCATGTCTGCCGTCTAGTCAGAGGCCATGTCATTATCTCATCAACATCCAAGTGGTTGAACACATCATCAAATATCATCACTATATATATACAAAAGGTTGTTTGAGGGGTTCGACCCCAAGACCTCCAACACTCCTTAGAGGTCGGCCACTCTTGTGCCACATTGATTACACATTGTTCTATATGAGGAGTGGTATGTTTTGTTATGTAAGGAATCATGAATCCTTATAAAAGGGAGTCATTGGTATGAACCATTGACATCCCAAATGCTAAAGCAACTCCCTACCACTGCAACATTGAATGGTGCTTAGGATATTTTGGGTGCCAGTTTGATTTAAAGACTTCTATTTATTTTAGACTTTTAGAAATGTATAATAAAAATATAGCTTCACACTAAAATATTATAAAACAATCTGTTGATAAAATATTAGACAATTATTGAGAAGGGGTATAAAGAGATTATTTTAGGAAGGAGTTTTAGAGATATATTATGAAAATATGGTTTTACACTAAAAAAATGTAAGTTATTGGTCACTAAAATATTGAAGCATCAAAAATAGATTTTAGGATTAAAAAATATTTTAAATGACATATGAAACATAAATGAGGTATAATGGGTGGAAAGAGGATTACTTTTTGAGCATCAAATCAAATTTTACATGTTGTATTCTATTTATAATAGAATGGATCCCGTCAAATAATTTAGTTTTATTCTCAACTATTTTAATTAATTAAATTCCCACCACTAGATTGATATTTCTCATTTTGATAAATGAAAATGAAAACATAAATTAATTTATTTAGTTTATATATATCCAAGAACAAATTATTTACTATTAAAATTCAAGAACACATTATTCAATATACATAAAAATTTATGTAAAAAGAAAGTTAAAAACTATAAATCACATAGTAAAAGCTTTATATGTATTGCCTCCAAATATAGATCCGTGTTATTATGTAATGGAATTGATGATAATGATCATATCACATTGATTTGGTGCATAATTTATGTGTATGTTTGGTTTCTTTGGTGTGTATATATAAATATTATAGAAGAAAAAATGGAAGGTGAGGGTAATCAACTTATTCAATCTACCATTTATAATGTGATCCTAATATTATTTTTTACACAATTAAATGAATTTTAGGAATTTATTTAGGAATTACAAGTGACAATTTATTTTTGAAATGAAATTAATGGCATTGAGAAGATTCACACGTTAATTAATGAGATTTTTTTTTTGTTATATATAATTTAGTTAAATAACCACATACTAAAATATATATAATTAAATATCTAATTTCAATGTTCATATAAACTAAAACTAGCATATACCACTTATGTGACACCCTAAAACTACCACAATGGTATCAAGAAATTATCATATAAGCACACATAATAATCAATCAATCAATAAATGAAAACATATAAGAAATCATACTTGCCAACACACATCACTTAGTAAATTTTAATAATTGCATAAATTATAAACATAATTATAACCAAACAAAAATAGATTATTACATATAAATTAGACACAAAAATTAACCTAACTCAAAAGTAATCAACTATCAACACAAAAATCTATTAATCATAAAAATTACCTATCAAATACTTTACAAAAATTTATTAATAATAAACATTAAAACTAAAGTAAGAACAAAAAATTTGTCTACAATATATAAAGCTAACTAATAAAAACCATTAAACAAGAATAATAACTAATTTAATTGATTTGAATAAAATATTAATATAATTCCAAAAATTTAAAAATTGATAAGGAAGAATTGATTTTCTATGGAAACAATAAAATCTCATTTAAAAATAATTATTATAAAAATAAATAAAAATTAAATATCACGAAATTTATAATACTATTTCATATTATTAAATTTTTAAATTTAAATGTATATTTTAATTAATTTCAAAAAAAAATTAATCATAACATATACCTATAAAGAATAATAAACCAGTGTCAATTAAAAATAATAATTAATAATATCATTAAAAAATCAAATATTACAATGTTTAATAATTCCACTGTAATGGAAATATTACAGTGTTTACTAATTCCACTGTAATCGAAATTTAAAATTTATTGAATTAAACAAGCGAGGAGCTTGTCAAAATGAATTTGTTGCAGAGTAAGTTACGGACTGTACGGGAATTGGCTGCCAAGTTACAGTACTTCCTGACAAAATTCGTAAAACTACCCATCAGCCATCCGCACCGTCTATAAAGGTACCTGAAATGCAGAAAATGTCAGAATTTGCACAAGAGTTTTATGGCGAGAAAATCAACGCACTGTGGGAGGCATCCATGCCATGCATCCATGTGGGTGCAAATTGTCACCCTATGAGCGGTGCGACTATTATAGTGAGGAATTCAGCGGGAAAAGAGAATCTTACTGTACGTAATGATTCTTAGGTTGCTTGACTTTCTTGAGTAGCAGGGCTTTGTAGGCTTATGAGAAGTGACTCTATTGTTTCTCCTTATAACAAATGTCTTACCAAGGGTTGAGCTTTAAGGTTTCAGAAAGCGAGTAGCCGGCGACCCAGGTTCGAATCCCGGCGAAAGATGAGCAGCAATTCGACAATGGGAGATATGAGCAGGGTGGGGCTCGGGTACGACATCACCATAGCGGTGGGAATATTGGTTCTGCTATCGACATTGATGTTGGCTTCGTATATGTGTGTTGGTTCTATTGTCTAATGCCGAGAAGTTTTCCGCTGCCGGAAAATGCACGTAGTTTGTAAATGTTGGCACATGATTGAGTCAAAATACAGGCAACAACTTGTTCTCCTCGCCAGATCAGAGCTTTTCTTTTTTTCTTCCAAACCTTGTTCTGAGATTTGAACATGTGACCATTGCAGCACTGAAATGCTCCAGGAAATTGCTCTGTCGGGACAATAAGGCCCTCTGTTTCATTGGGAAAAGTCTCACACAGCTCAAGAAAATCAAACTAAAGGGATGCATTCAGATTACAGAAGAGGGTATCGAGTCCTTTTCACTTACATGCGGTCCTCAGAAAAAATTTCATGTGGGTCCTGTGGACACTCTCAAGGTAATTACATTGACAGAAATGTTGAAGTTTTAGGTACAGGAATTTGGAGATCAGGGATTCATGGCATTGAAATCCTTTCGTCTAAATAGATTTTGGGTTTGGATATTTGTGGAGACACAATGGTCGGCGACAATATGATGAGAGGAATCTCTGGTGGACAAAAGAAGCGTGTCACAACAGGTATAACCATTTATTACTTTCAACTCCAAACTAACAGTGATGTCTTACAAACTAGAACTGTGAATGTACTATATGGTCATTGATTGCAATGAATAGCGATCTTGTTAATTCATTCTATGTGCAAGGGAGATGATCGTTGGACCTACAAAAACTCTTTTCATGGATGAAATCTCTACAGGACTAGACAGCTCTACAACGTATCAGATAGTCAAATGCCTGCAACAATTTACCCATCTAATGGATGCCACAATTCTAATGTCTCTGCTGTAGCCTGCACCAGAGACATTTGACCTCTTTGATGATATTCTACTCCTATCAGAAGGCTATATTGTGTACCATGGACCTCGAGAGAATATACTGGAGTTTTTTGAAAGCTGTGGATTCAAATGCCCTGAGAGAAAGGGCACTGCAGATTTCTTACAGGAGGTATTAAGAGTTTGAATTTCAAAATATTACGTTAATCGTACTATAACATGACTTTATTGTTCTCACCATTCATTGTGCGATTGCTTTCTCACAAATTTTTATTATTGCAGGTCATATCAAAGAAGGACCAAGAACAATACTGTGCAGATAAGAGGCAACCTTATCGCTATGTAACTGTGAAGGAATTTGTATTTAGATTTAAGCAATTTCATGCAGGTCTGCGGTTGGAAAACGAGTTTTCAGTCCCTTACGACAAGAACAGAAGTCACAAAGTAGCTTTGGTCTTTAATAAAAACTGTGTAACCAAAATGGAAGATCTTCAAAACCTGTTTGGACAAAGAATGGCTTCTGGTCAAGAGGAATTCCTTTGTTTACATCTTCAAGACTACGCAGGTGATTTTTTTATGACCCAGAATCCATACAATTTTGAGATCAAATTATAATTGTCTAAAAATTTAAGAATTACTTCACTCGAAGGATAACATATATCTTATGAAAGCTATTTGCCTTGGCAGATCGTAGTTATAGCGTTCATTGGAGGAACTGTATTCTTTAGGACTGAAATGCATCATAAAACTCGTGGTGATGCAAATATGTACCTTGGAGCACTCTTTTTCAGCCTCATCACCAACATGTTCAATGGATTCGCAGAGTTAGCATTAACAGTTTCCAGGCTTCCAGTGTTCTTCAAGCAGAGGGATTTATTGTTCTACCCTGCATGGGCCTTCACTCTTCCTACCTTCTTATTGAGAATTCCAATGTCATTGGTGGAAGCTGGCATTTGGGTAATGATGACTTACTATACCATTGGGTTTGCCCCTGAATCTAGCAGGTATTATTGATAAATCATCTGCTTATCACAAATACTTTAATAAGCCACTATCTAATTGTTTCATCTGGTTTTGCTATGCTCTTATTCCTAATCTACCCTGACGTGTCCAGACCCACATATGGCAGACTCCTCAACAGGGAACAATGCAAGTGACCCATATAAAAAGGAGGTAAGAAGACAACAAAACCGAGAAATAAATCGGGCTTACTATGCTCGCCATAGAGAAGAGATAGCTACTCGAAGGCGACAAAAAAGATTGCATGAAAGTCAAAATAGCCCCCAACAAACAGAAGCCCGAAGACTACAAGATTGTGAGAAAAGTTGAGCTTACTATGATCGTCATAGAGAGGAAATAAATGTAGAAAAGCGCAATAGATCTTTACAGAAACAAACATGCCTATATCAACATGGAACAACATGCAACAACAATGATAACTTCATGATGGCAATGAAAATTTTTTGTCAAAGAATAGATGCACTGTCCAGAGCAACTATCGACATTGGAAAAATAGAATGAAAAGGACTAACATTTACAGCTATATCCAGAGTGAAATCATTGAACAACCTTCGTATTCAGCCAATGTTCTCCTTTGAGAGATACTCAAAAATGCATAACCACCCATACACAATTATGAGAAAAGAAGAGGAAGCCCGATTACAACAACTATCTCTAAAAAGTCAAGGTACACAACTCTTTTCCCTTTCTCCCTCATGTTGCTCCTGCTTATTGTTATATCAACAATTTCTCTTTTACAAATTGAACATGCCCTCAACATGTTCATGTCCTTTGGGTAATTTTCTTATTTTATTGGCAAAAAAAATAGTCCTCATTAATAGTGTTATAATAAATTGAACATGGAGCAATCATTGTACATGTCAACAAATAATGTTTCCACCTAACCATTCCATTTCTTTTGCTTTGTAGGCCTTGAAGCCAAATGGCATATATCATAGCCCCTCACCATCAAACACCAACAATTGTACTGTATTTTGTTAAAAAAAAAGTTCTAATGCAAAATTGCTCACCAATAATTTTGACTTTTCATAGCACACCTTTTGTATATCATGAACTACCAACAAATGTACTTGGTCCAGTTGAGCTATAATGTTCCAACACTTCAACCATTTAAGATAATATATTGTGTTGTTCATCCACTTGGCATATTCAACTCTACTTGCATCCCGCCACCCATTCACATTCGCTACGAATAATTACTCTTGCAAAAAACCAAATTGCACTTTCCCCATGCATTCTCCCCCTCCCTGCCCTCTGAATACACTACCATAGTATACCCTCCTATCGGCGTAACCATTGCTCCTTGCTAAGGTCTGGCTAGTTGATAATGAGTACTTGTCTTAGCATAGTACTTGGCTTATTTAGTTAATCAGTTATTAATAATTTAGTTTTCGACCATTCAAAAACAATATTTAAACAAAAATAAAAATAAAAATTAAATAAAAATTATTTTTTATGCATATATTATTTAAAAAAGTTTTGTGTGTTATTGGTAGATAAAACAAATTAAACCATTTTTTTAGTTTATATTATGTAGATAATATATTAATTTATATTATATATTTATATATATTAATAAACTATCTTAATTGATTACTATATTTTATTATAATATTAATATTATTATATTATTACTATATTAATAATTATAACAATAGTCAAAACTAAAATACAACAATTAAAAAAAATTAATTTAATTTTGTTCACATTAATTAAACTTACATTTATTTTTATTCCAAATCTACAAATCCCTAATTATATTTATTATACTATTATTCATTACTTCCACAATCATTTTATTTTATTATAATATTCATGTTTTATTTATTTAATTCAATTTAAATATTAATAATATTTTATTTGTAAAATTACAAAAGTATTAAAACTTTTATTTAATTTATCATAATACTTCAAAACACAAATCGAACAAATTGAATCAATACCAAACCACACCTTCGCAATGAGATGAAAAGCATCACATGATTGTGAGGGGCACTACATCAATTGGTGAGGATGATAATATATTATTTGAATATTCCATCCATTAAGATTTGAATATCCTAGAAGTATGATTAGACTAAACTAGACCCGATGAACCAAAGTACCCTACTTATGGCAATTTAACCAAAACAATTTTTTAATTTAAATACATACTCCCTCATAATACTACAATCCATTATATAAAACTAAAAATATCTAAAAAAATTATTTATTTCCATCTCAAAATGATTTTTTTGATATATATTTTGAATCCTCGACCCATATAAGTAAGATATCTCTTGTCCCCAAATAAGTTATAGACCAACTTTCCACGCCTACAATAAAATTACCAAGAAAAAAATTGAATACCACCTAAGCGAGATATCCTTTGTCCCCAAATAAGTTGAACACCACCTTCCCACCCCTAGTATAAATTTACCAAGGAAAATGTTGAATACCACCTTCCTACTCCTAGCATATATATTTTTTTAAACTATGGTATTGCTTTATATCTTGAAATCTCTAAATAGATAATATGATGCATAATGATTAATTGATTTTTAAGTAGTTTATGATGTTTCTACTTTTAGTCAATGAATTGAAAAAAATTTAGTGCATATAGGGGAGAGGGGCCCATAATGGAGCAGGGTCCAATACTAAGAATAAAAGTAGTCTTTAGTGGGTCTTATAGTGGAACACCTTAATATCCAATTGTAAAACACTTTTTATCCATTGAGTACACAAAGTGAAAAATCATGTGATGCCACATCAACGCACCAATAAAACATGATTTAGTGCACCACTATCGGTCCCACTTTTTTTTGGGCCTTTTTGGATACCTCAACAAAAAGCATGCTAGTGTGGCATCATATTTGATGATGTGGCCCTAAAACAAAATATAGAATCACCTAAGTTGCAAAATAAATGGTTGTACAAAATTGAGAGTGATTTGAAATTTCCACATAATATTTTGAAAAGCAAAGTTAAGTTAACTCCCACTATGAGCCCCTCCCCTAAAATAGGGTTATCACTTTTGAATCGTGAAAGTGGGCAGCTTTGATGACTCAACACATCATATGCTTGAATTGGGAAATTTATTTATGGAAAAGGAATGAGTTATTAAGACATTTGATACAAAAAATAGTAAAGTATAGATTAAAGTCTCATTATCATAGGAAAAAATTTCAATTCACTCATATAAAGAGAATATTGTGTTCTTGGACAAAGCCAAAATCAATGTAGCTATCGCGTCATTGAAAAATTCCTACCCACCAGTCTTATTTTGTCAAGTACATATAAAATATGTTCACCTTTCATTTGTCAAGTACATACTACTATAAAATGTTGTGGATTCATTTCTTCTTTATTTTTTACATAACGATAATAAACATATAAAATATGTTCTATATCGAGATGGTCAGCAGTCTATTAGAATAGGTGAATGAGTCATAAAGAATCTACTAAGAATCACATATAATTCAATTTAAGACTTATAATCTTTTTAAATAAAAGAAAAAATTCTCTAAAATTATTGATTATTCAATAACTATAATTAATACTTTTAATACAAATAAATTACAAGAAATAATAAAAATATATATATCTTGAATAAGAATCATATTCATCTTTAATAATAATTAAAAATTATATAGTTTATCATATATTGGATTCTCTTAAATTCACATATTATATTAGATTAGTTATGGAACAGTAACAACTAAGTAAAGAGTGTTTGAATAGGTAGCATTAGTGCGAAGACATATTATACTCACTCTCTATTCAAATACATTTTTTATATTCAACACCATATACTAAGTAACCTTAAATTATTGGTGATACTTGTTGAATATATTAAGTCATCTTAAATTATTAGTGATATGAGAATTAGCATAAAGGCTTAAATTTGATGGTTGTATAACTTGTGTTAGAGATTTTTTGTTGTAAAAATACAATCAAAATTTTGAGAAAGGTGTATCAAATGAAAGGAGAGATTTTGGATAGACTGTCAAATGTATATAGGTATAATTATATATATATATATATGACTGATTTATACTATGTTTTCCTTACACTAAGATGCTCATTAATGTTTTAAGGGAATTTTTGAATAGATAATTGTCATTAAAAATTTGTTAGGAAATAGTCATTTATAGAATTTAAGTGATTAGCATATATAAAAGTGTGAATCATTTTCTAGTGATCAAATGTATTGAAATTTTTATTGTGATTTGAATTATTAATTTAATAATTTGAAACATTATTATAAAATATTAAAATAATTTTTTAAAATAAAAAATATTAAAGATTATATTAAAATTAATAAGATATTATAGTTTTTTCTAAGGTTTAATGGTTTGGTATTTAAATTGAAATGAAAATATATGAATTATTATGTATTATTTATTATAATAAAAATATTAGGGCTTCACCCACCACCCTGAGGTGGACCCCACTGACCTCAGGTGAATAGGTCAATCTCGAAGGGAAAAAAAATATAAATGAATTATTATGTATTATTTATCATAATAAAAATATTTGAATTAATTTTTTCAATTATTATATTTAAATTTTGAATTATTTATGATTATGTTTGGTGATGTATGTTTTTTTTAAAATTATAATGAAAATATATTTTACTATTATTAGCTATAAGAGTGTATTCTATCTCTCCTCAAATTATAATTATAATTATAATTATATATATATAATATCTTTTTTGTTTCTAAATGAAGAATCTAATCTTTCATATAAATAAATAAATTTTTATATAAGATTTAACCTCATAATCTGAAGAGACAAATGGTTAATATCAATCATCATCCTTGCAATTATAAATTTAATTTGAGAGACAATAAGAGGGTTGAAAGGTAGAGTCCATGTTCAAAGATAATTTAGCCTTAAAAAATGTATTAAATAATGAGAAAAAAATTAAACATCATATAACATCATTTCCCAAATTTGGAGAAAAAATAAAATAAAATGTACTAATTATCATGGCCATAATTGACCTAATGAATATTAACTTAAAGAGAACCTTGTTGAATAAAAACCTCCAACATGGTATTTATGTTTTTTAGTACTAGATGCAAGGCTTCCAATAACCTATTTTTTAGTAAGGTAATCTTTTATAAATACATTTTAGTGTAATCTATTTGATAAAATAAGCAACAATGAATGCCTTAAATATCATTGGGAGTTAGTGATTACACCTTTATAGCTTGCATACAATAAAACTATCTCTATAATTTTCTACTTAAATGATGTTTGAAATGTCCAAAGTGATTGTAAATTGAACTGTAGGGTAAAAATTTGTGAAATGTTGCATTTGGTAGAACAATTGGTCAAAAGTTCCATGAAGTCCTAGGAAGTCTTCTTGCAATTGGGGTAATTATCCTCCTTTTATTCTTTTGTGGGCGTGGAATCATTGAGCATTGTATTGAATTCAAGAAACAAGCTAGGACCATTAGCATACTCATCCACTTCCTCTGCATCATCATCATTGTTGCTTTCCTCATCCCCCTTTCCCTACTCAAAACCACTGGAAATCTCATCAACTATAATTTCTAGGGCCTAGGTACTTAATTGTCAACCTTTGGGATCTCCACATTAGTAGTTGGATCAAGTTATCTATACTCTCTTCTTTGTTCATGGTTTTATTATTAATATCAATCTCTTCCTCATTAGAAGTTGTTTCTTCAATATAGAAGTTTACAATGGTTTTCATATTATTTTTGCTAGGAGCCTCTCTCAAAATTGCATTAGGTATTTTTTAAATAATTTTGGGGGATGTGTGTTTATGTTCACACAACCTTGTAGTAGTAGATTTCTAGCTCAATAATATATGGGTTTTATCATATTTGGGTTGCTTGGTTGAGGGTTTTTGATTAGGACTGAGAGTAGCATGTTTAGTAGGTAGAGTTAACTTTCTTTTCAAATAATTTTTGACATTTTCCTCATTACAAGGGTTTGGGGATCTTTTGAGAGGAGGTGGAACAATAGAGGGTTCTTCCACCAGGCTAGCCCTAATTGGCCTTAGGGGAAAAAACACAAGGTAGAAATGGTATAACTTGATGATGTTCCCCTGATGGAGAAAAATGGGGGCTTTATTTGAGTTAAATTAGACATATCAATTGCCTCTTTAATTGAAATTTCAAGAGAAGATAATAGGTAGAAGGGAAAACCAATCAACAACATGTTCCTAAAATAATTTAGAAGCAGGTGACAGAAGTAGAAGCATTTATACCAACCCCCAAGAGTAATATATTTCATTAAAACAAGGTATACTTGATTCCACGATTTGGAGAGTTTACCATCATTAGAAATCACATGCAACTTAACTAGGTTTTGGCCTTTTTTAAAAAACTGGGTTCATATTATCTATGTCTTGCACAAGTTCATATGTTTCTTTAGTTTCTTTCATTACACAATAAGCATGTGGCTTGTGCAATGACCTCTTCACTTCAAATTATATCCATCCAACCTTGACATGTCTTTAGTTCCATTCAATAAAAAACTAGATTGAAATATTTGTCTTACCCACTTAAAGACTCCATAAGCAATGCAAACCCCCTCTCCATGTACATGTTCCAAAGTAAATCATCCTTTCACAATTCTTCATAGGAGCCTAGCTCCATTATCATCCTTTCACCACCCATGTTCCATTGAAAGTAAAGTTGGTGACAATGAATAAGGTTATCACTGTGATGATTTAGGCTATAGTGGAAGAAAGGTCTTTTGATGATGAATAAGATTAATAATAGGAGATATCTTATTTTTCAATAAAATTGTAAAATTAATATTATTTTTTATTAATAGGGTTAATAGACCTATCATGTGGCATACAACAAATTCACCACCAACAATTCACCATGAGAAAATTCACTGCCATGACAATTCACTGCATAAAAAATTAATTGCATGAATTTTTGGCCGTTAATTTTCCATGGAGGTGAATTGCTAGTGGTAGTGAATTTTTCGTTGGTGAATTTTCCTAGAGCCCTATCATGTAAATTTTACTATCTAAAAATATCATTATATATCCTACTCTATTTAGAATATGGTAAACTTTCTTAGACTATATTTAATAGATCAATTATTGGGTTTGGTTGTACACAAATAGTCCTCCAATAATTTACTACATAGCTTCTCAATAATTTATAATCATTCTAAGTTATAAATTTATTCTTTCAATTTGAAACTTTTAAAAAAAATTTAAATATCACCATCAAATTTACAAACATTTTCCTACCTCTTTATAAATACTATATTTGTAATTGAAAAATTATCACTATTCTAACAAAAAACAAAACAAAAATTATCATTATATCTCCCACTTTACATAAAATCTAGTACATTTGTTTATACTCTATTGGATGTAATAGTTGATGGATTGGGAAATATATATGACAATTTATCTTATCATTATACTTCTAATTGTTAATTGTACAATTTTTCAATAATTTATTATAACAAAATTTCAACATCAATCTTGAAAAATATTTACTACATATTAATAAATATTGAAAATTTGTTAGGTAGGCTTATTTATAGAAAACTTGTAATATTAGCTGTACATTTACTGATACAATGATTTCCTCATTTTAGATGAAAAAAATATCATAATTTATGGATGGAAGCTCATTTAATATTTTAATTTTAGAAATTTATTAATGGTGTAATTAAATATTTAATTACACTTTATTAAGTTTACTTAGGTCTTGTTTCATATAAAAATAGGGTTCACCAAAATGAATCAACAAGATTATGAATGTCCAATTTTTTGCTATGAAACATACAATTATGTGCAATATATGTGTAAATAAATATTAGAAACCAAACCTAACTATTATAACAACAATAAGGGAGGTCTTAAGATGTTGAAACAATTTGTACCTTGCTTAAAAAGTGTTGTTTCGGGGGATACTGAGGACTCACTCACCTAGTGGTGAATGGGTCCCTGTTATGGTTCTATAAAATCAATTTTGAGATCCTATTCCTTGATGTATGCACTCTCAAATCCCAGCTGATTAGATCCCAAAATTTGGAAATCAATTATGTAGCTTAGTTTTCATGATCTTGCAATAAAGATGACAACTTTGCAACTTTACAATTTTGACAATTTTGTCTTCCAATCTTGCTCTTCAAAGATCTTCAATCTAAAACCTACAATCACACATTAAAGAGAAGAAAAATTTGTTGATTTTTAGGGAATAGGGGTTTTCCTTAGTCAAACCCTGTTTAGGTAATTGAACATTATGATGAAATAATGAAATATGAACATGAAGCATGAAACATGAAACAATGATACCTTGGATGAAGTTTTGGAATGTAAAGCAACAATCTAACAAGAAGTGGCCATGAAGAATGTAGATTTGGATCTTGTACTTTGATATGAAAAAATGCTTGCAAATGGATCTCCAATGCTACATCAACTTTTAAGCTCAACTACATGCATGATGCACTAAATCTTTGACATGATGATATGACCTTTAATTGTTGCAATAAAACCTTGATAATCTACTCTTGAATGCGTTGTAATTTCTCTTGAATGCTCTTGTGAGATCTTAAGATGATTGCATAAAGTTCTTGTTATGAAACTAGGTGTCAAATTAGCCTTATATTTATACATATCTTAAGACATAATCTCAAAATTCAAATAAGACAAGCCGACATCAAATCTAGGAATCAAAATCATTAAAATTCGGCCATAAATATGTTAAAAAAGGGATGTCCTTACTAAGGAGGGCCCATTCGCCACCTTAGGTGAATGGTTCCTTGTTAGGGTTAGAAGGAAGATATCTAACAGTTAAATGTAGATTTGATCAATAAAACACACACAAAAATTATAATAGAAACAAGAAAACATAGAGAATTTAACATGGTTCACCCAATATGGGCTACATCCACAAAACGACAACCATGCAATGATTTTATTATCTAGTGCAAAACATATTACAATATTGTGAATAATTCCCTACTACAACTACCATCCCAACTGCTTTATTACCAACTTTTTAGAAGCTTCTAGAATTAGGGTTCTACAAGGTTTTTTATTTTGTTGGTGACTAAGCGAGAAAATAGGAGAAATTTTTTTCTCAGGGACTACCGCCATCAAACGCTTTCTTTTCAAGGGTTGCCACCCTGAAACCCCCGCCCAAGGCTTAACTCAACCTCAAAACCTAGCAAGGATGCATCAAGAGTGTACAATATAGGATGATCAGTCACCACATACCACCAATCTCCCCACTTGGAGATTTATCAGACTCTGCACCAAACAATCTCCCACTTGGAGACTGATCTTGGATGACACTGTTGCACTTACAACTCCCACTGGAAAAAAGCACCTTGGACCATGCTTCATTTTTATACTTTTAACCATGAAGACCAACCAAAGTTGAAGAGGAGCTCAACTTCTCCATTGTCACTACCTTTATAAACATATCCACTAGATTGGCATCTATATGTATCTTTTGTAGCTTTATTTATCCATCCTCCAACACTGACTAAATGAAATGATATCTCAGTTGTATGTGTTTGGTTTTAGAGTGCAAGGAAAAATTATTTGCAAGATGTATAGCACTCTGGCTATCTGTAAACAAGTGATTTTTATCCTATTGTTTTCCCAACTCTTCAATGAAAAGTTGCAACCATATCATCTCCTTTGTTGCCTCTATTGCAACAACATACTCTATGTTTGTGGTGGATAAAGCAAACACCTTTTGCAATAGAGAAATCCAACTCACAGTTGTCCCACCAACTGCAAATACGTAACCTATGGTACTCCACATAGTATCTATATCCCCTACCAAATCTAAGTCAACATAGCCTTTTAAATCAATATTAGAGCCCCCAAAATATAAATATTTATTGGATGTACTTCTCATGTACATGAGAATCCATTTTACTGCATTCCAATGCTTGACTCCAAATGACTCATATACCTACTAACAGCTCCTACTTGACATATGCAATATCTAGTCTTGTACATACCATGGTGTACATTAAACTACCTATAGCTAAAGCATATGGTGCCTAGAAAATTTTTTCTTCCTCCTCTTGTGTCTTTGGACACATATCCTTTGTCAATTTAACATGACTACATAAAGGTGTGCAGACAACTTTGGCATTCTCCATATGAAATCTTTGCAACACCTTATCAATATAATTATCCTGAGATAAAAACAATTTTGTATTTTTCCTATCTCTTGTAATCTTCATACCAAGGATTTGTTTTACTTCCCCCAAATTATTCATAGCAAAAGAAAACTAACCGATGTTTTAACTCCTTAATGTGAACCATGTTAGATCCTGCTATAAGCATATCATCAACATATAAACATAAAATAATGTAGTTGTCATCATCTAACCTCTTAAAATAAACACAATGGTTTGAATTACACCAACTGTAGAAATGCCCAACCATAAAGCTAGGGTGCTGCCATAATAGTGGTTTACACTTTCTGGGAGATCCTAATTTTTGCTAAAATCACATATTTTTAGAAAATATAATGATTTAAGCCTTGGAAAGTTCCATTTAAAGGATTCCAATTGAAGAGGGTTTGATGCAGTACCTTATACCAAACCCCTTGAGATGGGAACCTCTCGCTAGTTTTAAACCATACCCTATATGAGAGTCTCCTTTACACCTATTAAAATCTTTGATAAATATTATTATTCACTTTTTGATTTACCTTTTGGGGATCAAATAAATTCATTTAATTTTTTTTTTGTAAGTATGTAGTCCTTATTAGCTTCCAGAAAAGTATAATTTTAATTAAATTAAATTTAATTATTATATTTATTTTTTATTTCTTGTGAAAGTAGGGTTTTCACTGAAAATCAAGCTCTCTATTTTGGACATGTGGAAAAATGGCATATTATAAAAAAAAATTTGAAAAATATATGGTTGCTATATGGCCAATTCCTTGATCCAACAAAAAGAAAAATCAATTTCAATACACACAAAAAAAGGATTACAGTTATCTGATTAAGCCTATGTCTAAATTTTAATTGGTTTGACTTCAAAACTTAATTAAGAAAAAATTATTCAATAAAACATTATGAAACTAAATGAAGGTGTTAGATGTCATAGTTACAAATCTAAATTTGAAAAAAATAGAATTTTATCTTTC
>VDFB02000002.1:209793326-209863703 GCA_007258455.2 Sequoia sempervirens | reverse complement strand
AAAAGTCAATGATTTTTTCAAAAAATTGGGGAAAAAATAATCTAGCTTACATATTTTTTAAAAATCGTGATTAATCAGGATTTTTTGCAGATTTATGCTTCTATATCACATACCTTCCTTGGCCTGGTGGTGTCTTTCCTTTTTTTCTTTTCAGTCTTCTCCTTTCCATCAGACACTAGGTCCTTCCACTCCCTCTCTAAATTCATGGGGGGATGCTCGAGTACTTTTTGTTCTTCTCTAAATGTGACCTATATTGGTCTCTCGCATACTTAGATAGGTACCAACTTTCTTAAGGACTTTTGTTCAGTTGAATGTTTTATCATCGAACAACACAACTAAATGGTTAATGAGCTCATCTTTTAAATATTTATTTTGGGCATTCCACAGTGTATGTATGGTGGGCCTGAAGAGCTCCAATTAATATCACTTAAATGTTTATAAAAAAAATCATTTCCTATAAAATGATCATGGGATCAATAGTCTAAAAACAGTGATCAATAAGTAAATTTCAATTGGATTATATAGAATAATAATTAAAACATTTTAAAGTACTTGGGACCTTCTCCATCTTTATGGGAACGAAATCCCCAGTCACCACAAGTGTGACCGGTAATGTTCCCATACTAGTAATATGAGAAGATCCAGGAAATGCTGCTAAAACATCACTAGTACTAGTGACCTTTTCATCCCCAGGTACATGTCCTGACGCATGTTTTGGCATGTGTTTGTTGCCAGAGGGTGCATTAACAGATGCTTGCATGGTATGTGTTGCCAAAATTTCAAATAACAATATAGGCATAGATGATGTGATGTATGCATAGGAAGATCAGGATGGACACTTGTACCAACCCTTACTCCTCGGGCAGCACTTACAGTACCCTGATCATGGCCAGGAGCATCATGAGGAGACAAATAACCCTATAAAAATAACACATATTTTTTATCATGACATAAAATAGTACAAAATTTAAAACCATGAATGAGCTTATGTTATAATTAAAGACCTCATGACAACTTACTTGCAAGTTTTGTAATCTCTCAGTCAATACTTTAACCCTCTCTCTCATCTCGTCTATTTGTGGCACTATGAACATCAACTTAGTCATTTCTTCATTGCATTTTTTTTGGAGCTTCTTTATCGTATCGAGAAGGTTTGTTGAATAAGTGATGTCATCATCACAAAATAATGATTGCATCTCACTATGGATGCTATCCTCTACTGCTGGTGCCTTTCCCTGATCATTCGACTGCAACAAGAATATTAAAAACATAATCAAAATTAACCCAAAAAACTTATGAAAAAAACATAATAATAAAACATTTTGATTGTATCTAATTTATACAATTACAAAGAGGTAAACTTGTCGGGTAGAAGCACCTGTAGATACATCGTGATCTATACTCTGGGCCAGAGCCTTCTTCGTACGATCAATGTCCTGCTATGACAAAAATTAAATATAAAAAAACATTACCAAAATGAAACCAATATACTTACAAAAAAAAATATAAGAATAAAATGGTATATTGGAGTCATTAATTGGAGGTTGGGTAAAATGGTACATAGCACGTACCACCCCCATAGTAACTGTGTTTGTAACTAATCGATTCAAATTGTAATTGATTAGCAACTCTTCCCCTATAGTTATTGATTTTATCGCACATACGAATACACGGTTTCCCTCGCGTGCCTCAAATATGCAATTGGGTTGCTTATTTATTGACCCAGGTCATGTACTGTTTATAAACCCTACAATATTCCCTGATGCTTTTGGCCTTCTGTCAATGTACATAGCCACTCCTTTATTTTGATCCTTATTTTTTAGTTGTATATAATTTGTTGATAGTGCATACCTACGCATACTTCGTGTATATCGAACCAGTTGCATCCAATCTTTGTAATTGTAATAGGGTTTGACATACTCCATCAATTCAATAACTTTGTTGTAACAGACCTCTATGCCGTCCATGCAAAATAGGCCCAAACCATGTAATGACAATGGTGCTATGCGATATATCCTCTCGTTGACACAAAAATTAGTGTTTATTGGAGGAAGTTCCTTGGGTACCCATTGTTTCCGTAGATGTTTTTACCTCAAGGGCACCTCGATGTCACCTATGCTCTCATCATCATAAGAACATGAACCCCCTTGAGCAAGAAAAAATTTCATGTGTTTACAAAATTTTCTTCTAATCTTTTGACCTCTAGTTGATCTCCCTCTTTTAGACACACTACATGTCTCACTTTCCTCTTCTCTTCCTAAATTTCCCTCACTCGAGGAAGACAGATCTAAAAATACCTTTTTGGTGGTACCTACACTCATAAGGATTTTGGATGAAGTTCTTTCATGGGATGTGATCCCAAGGTGACATTATGATTAATCTATCATTTCATCGCTAGAATTTCATAGGTTATAAGGTAATCAAGTCTTGATAGATTGCAAGTTATTTTTAATACCGTCCAAATGTGTCCATCACAAATCAAATCTACTTAATATTTTAATTCCCAAACCTTGTAACAAGTGTTAAATGTGACTATGGTCCACCAGTTACACAACCAAGGCCTCAAATGCATTCTCTAATTGTAATCAAAGGACTTTTTCCTCTTCATTCAAGTAAATAAACTTGAAGGAAAACACCACCAAGTGGTTTATTTGACACCTACATAACTAAAAATAGCAGCAAATTTACATTTAATTTCCATATGTCTAAGTGGTTAACGAGGAGGGAGTGTGTACTAGGCCTGGTTAAGTCATCATAAGTTTATGCTTTGGCAATAAATTTTTTTAAGTCATATTAAATCTTTCTATGTCTAATTGCTATGAGATTTTTGGTATGTTTTAAGGTAGGATGATTGATGAAAGAGCCCAAAGACTAGCCTTTCTCCATAGTATCTAGGTACACATAGCAATGGTCTTCTCTTATACGGTTGGGACATGATTTAAAGAACTTAGTTAAGAATTATTCATTTAACCTAAGGTTTTCTCATAATGCCATTATTGGAAAAGCACATGATCAAATTCTTCTATTATGAAGAATTGGTCTATGTGCCTCTAGTAATCACTATAAATGTTTGTAAGGATAAAATGACTAATTGCATTAGGTAGGAGAGAATCAACTTTGATTTCTTCAAATATTATATTCCTCTATTCATAATTTTCAAAGGTTGTGTGTGGAGGAGGTTATCGCTACCAAGAAGGGAGGAGACATTTCCTTGTATTCTTTTATAATTTTCATTATTCTTATTTATTTTACACCTCCATTTACAAATACACATACATATGCATTTACTATTTTCATTTATTTCTCATGTAGTTTAATAGTTTGATCAATTTCATATTATATTTGTTGAAGACTTTAGAATTTCAATTACATTAATTTATGGATATGTTGTATCTATAACACTACAAAACCATATGCTCTTTGAATTTACACTTGCATTTAGAAATACACATTTATATACATAGATATAAATTTATTTAATGATATATTGCATTTATTGTTCTAGGAGAGCATCTAGTAATTGCATTTACATTTACATTTAAAAATACATGTACATACATACATACATATATATATGTGTGTGTGTGTGTGTGTGTGTGTGTGTGTGTGTGCATGTGTGTGTGTATGTATATCATTTATATTCAGTGTTCAAAAACAACCCATTAGGTCTACACATAGATAAAAATTCATAAAATTAGATCTCCCATACATGTTTTGTTGAAACCTAGGCTTGAACCTCTCATTTCACATGCTTTTCTTCATAAAAATATTGAGGACAACAACTATACCTTCTTTATTTCTCATCCTACGCCATATTCATGTATCCTACAATTACAACAGTATCCATGGGGCCTCTTACACAAGCTACAGTAATAACAAAAAGTGTAAGAGCCCCTTTATATCATGTTTGGACTACAAAAACCTGAAAAATAGGGTAACTTAGATTATGATTTTTTGGTGAGCATTAGCACCAGCTCATTCTTTGAGTCTTTTGAAAGAGAAGTGAATTAGGTGGTAGTTAAGTACAAAACTTATAGTGTCAAGGTGAATGAGGTGATCAATTTTGATTGGCCAATTGATGAAGAGTGCTAGAAATGGGTAAATGTATATTTAACTGAGGAAGAGTGAAAAGGAGTAGGTTGCTAATGATTGAAAAATCAGCTGTTGTAGTTACAACAGATTCCAGTTTTGTTTTTTGGTGACAGTCTAGGTGCAAAATTCTTGAAGTTTTTTGTTGTTGCATCAACCATTCTCAGCGGGCATGATGAACAAGGAGATTCTATAGGGATATTGTTGTTGTAACAAATTTTTGGAATATCAAAAGGTAGTCCAATTGGTTGGTGACACATGTGCTTTTTGGCCCGATGCTTGTTTGCTCCTTTTTTTTTCTATAAGAAGGATTTCAAGGCCAAAAGTATGGGTTAGCAAGTTAGATATTTTTGGTTGAGTCTAGATGAAGTTGTAAAGAAAATTGTAAAGTCTGATGGTTTTAGGGAAAATGCAATTTAGGTTTTGAATCATTCTGTAGTAGGTTTTGAATTCACGGGGATTTGATGTTTTATGATAGTATAGGCATTTGAATTGATATGATTAATTCAAACTCATGTCTCTCCATTGTACAAGCATATCTAAATTTTGAATAAAATGATCAAGGGTTATTTTGTTCATCTCACTATTGTGGTGTGTATGATTCTTGTTTTAGGTTTAATTCGAGGAATTAATTAAAATGCTTGAATGGGATTGTAAGTGGATATGTTATGTATAAGCTATTTTATTTTTTCTATCTTATCTTATACCATTTTACAAGAATGGGGGTGCCAATGTACAAGAAGATCTTTGGAAACTAGGCATGAAAATTGAAGGTTAAAGAGAATGGGGGTGCCAAACTTATAGTACTCATTGCCCCTTGGTCGTCGATTTTCCCTGAGTGCCCTCAACCTTGTCCTTGGCGTTGGTATTGACCCTATTTTCACTCCTCCAAACTCTTCCTCGATGCTGATTTTGACCTTGTTTTCACTCCTCCAAACTCTTCATCGGAGCTAGTATTGACCTTGTTTTAACTCCAAAATCTTCCTCAACACTAGTATTGACTTTTGGTATTCCAATTTTTTATATCATCATGTCATCAAATTTGGCACTTCATCAAGATTTGTATCTTCATCAACATTAACAAAAGAAAAGGTATGTACTTGAATCCCTTGCATTTAAATTTTTCTATATATATAAATATTTTAATATTTTCCCTCAAACCCATAATATATATATATTAGTGTGTATTTATTTATTGCAATAAAGAATTAACCTAAGTAACACATTAAGAATTCTAAGGATTTGTGCTTGGAAATAATGCATAACAATTTTTTTGTTGGATGCCATGTTGTATAGTTTAGAAAAGCTCAAAATATGAATAGGATTTTAAGGCCATATATTATGGTAGCTTACAATGCAAAAGAAGGAAGGAAATCTATTATCAATTTTAATCTACAATTTAATACCATATGAAAAATCACATGTAGTATTATCTAAAATTAATTCTTGACATATTAATTTTATAAAATACACTTACCATTCAATAAACTTCTCCCAAAAAAGAAACCCTAAGTAAGCATTAATTGAACCCTAATTGTAGATTAATAACTCTAATCATAACCCTAATTGAACCCTAATTGTAGATTCATAACTCTAATCATAACCCTAAGGGAACACTTATTGAATAGTAGTCCTAATTGAACCATATCCCCAACCCTAATCTTAACCTTGACCCTATTTGAGCTCTTATTGAATTCATAACCTTAATTAAACCCCAACCTCATCCTCAATCCTAACCCAAATTGAACATTAATTGAACCCTAAACCTAACCCTAAGTGAACACTAATCCTAATTGAACTCTAACCTTTTAGTTGAAAATATTAAAGTGCTTTAGATTTTCCCATTCATCGTCAATTATCATTCAATTCCTAATAGAACTCCAAAAATTTATACTTTTATAATGTTTTAATACACACCTAATATTAAGGGTTTAGATTTTAAGGGTTAAGGGTTTAGGGTTAAGGAGAGAGAGATAGAGGGAGTGAGTGAGTGACCCATTTACATATTATTCTTTTATTCTTCGTCAATTAAATATTTAGTTACCCATTTACTATTAGTAGAAATGACCCAAGAATTTAATAGAATGGACTACTCATATAATACCTATTATGCCTTGCATAACCACCCCACTTTGATCTGGAACAAAATGGGTCCCCCTTTCTTGTCCTTTTTTTTCTCTTGTTGGCCTTTGGTTTTCTGCCTTAGGTGTTTTCCTTTCAAAGTTCTGTCAGAGGCAGAACCAGGACCAATTTTGGACTTGGAAATTCCTTCTTTTTTTTGGTTTTGTTTTATCCTTGGTTCTGATTCCGACTGTTCTTTGTCAGAGTTGGATCTGGGACTGATTCAGAATGTTGAACCCTTTTTTCAAGTTCCTCATTTAGGTCCCGTCCCAAGTCCGATCCTACCTTTTCTTCTTTCTTTGTTGGCCTTTGTTAGTTTGTGTCTATTGCATTAGGTATTTTATTTTTGGCCTTAGGCATTTTCTCTTCTTTTTTCTGGCGGACCTGGGACCAGAATGGAAACCGAACTTGGAACTTCTTCCAATGTTCTGTTTTATGTTTCTTCCCTGGCCCTGGTTCTACCTGTTTTGTTTTTTCTATCTTCTATGTCATGTGTTGTTTTGGAAAACTCGGGATTGGAACGGGAACCAAACCATGAAACTTGAAAAACTTTCTGGTTTGGGTTCCATCCCGATCCTGATTCCGTTTGTCCCATTTTATTTCTTTTTATTTCCTTTTGCTTTGTTTTGGGGTTTTCCTTCCCCTTTTCCTCTCTCTTTCTATTCCTTTCTTCCTCTTTTCAGGTGACATTTGAGGCGGGTTTAGAATGGAATCTGAACCCAAAAATTGGAGAAGTTTTTGGTTCGGATTTGGTTTCGACCCTGGTCCCACCTGGTTCTTCATTTCGCTCCGGCTCCGCTGGCGTTTTGTTCCGCCCTTTGCATTTTGGTTTCCTTCATAGATGAGGAACCAGGATGCGGTGTGAGCTTGGAAATGTTGATTATTTCCATGTCTTATTCCCATCCTGACTCCGGTCCTGGTTCTGATTTTCTTTTGGCCCCGCCCCCGCCAGTTTTGAAGGTAGGTCTTGTTCCCGGTCGGATTTGGCTCCGCCTCTACCGGAAGTAAGTCTTTCCTTTCGAAGTATAGTAAAATGAGAAATTTTTTGGGTAAATTCGAGGATGATATCTTTGTAGTTTAGAGGACTAATGGGGACCTTGTTTTGCAGGGTCAAGTTTCGTGCATGGTGATCCATCTCAAGGAGTCGGCCAGAGTTTTGAAGCTCAGTGGAGGGTCTCAACGACTAAGGAGAGTCTCCCCAAAGGGTAATGGGCTTTTTCCATAACAGATTAACTTCACCGTGAGATCTCCCCAACCATAGGAAGTCATGCCAACAACAAAGAGGAGGCCCCAAATGAAATCAAAGGTTCACCGAAGGATGAATCCTTCAGCATAATGTCTAGTCGAAGAGGTGAAGTCACGGTGACAAAAGCGGCATCGGTGGGGGTCATCCCCTTTAGTATATGGTCTCAAAAAATTCATAAGGTCACACCGACATGCTACAAATGGATTTTATCAGTGATCTTCGGTGAGAGAGTTAATAAGTCTCACCGACCAAGGAGTGAGCATGCGGAGGCTTTCGCTGAGACATGAGGTTTCTATATGACATCTCCCTGACAAAGGAGTGTTACAGCTATACATGCGGAACAAAGGAAAGTGTATTGGTATAACTCAAGTGAGGTCTTGGTGACAATAGAGTTCAAAAAAAGGAAGCTTCAGTTAGTGTAAAGTCTCACTGACTGAAGGAAGTCTCAGCGACGTGGAGGAAGCCTGATGAGAGTGAAGGAAATTGGCGAAAGGTCTTGCCAAAGTTAATAAGTCTCGTTGACACACTAGGAATGAAAGAAATGTATGTCGGTATAATTGAAGAGAGGTCTCCCCACCATAAGAGATCACCAAAGGATGATGAATTCAGCATAGTGTCTGGATGAAAGGAGGAGGTCACACCGAAACAAACAATCACATCAGGGAGACTCCAGGAGAATAAAGGGCACTCAACGAAATGTCTAGGTGACTCCAAGGGTCACACCAAAAGAAAAAGAGCCTGGAGAAAACAAAAGGGAGTTGAAAAGACTCTAAGTGAATGAGGTGCCTTCGCTGGGATGTCTTACCGACATGGGAGTTTCTTGCCGAAGAGAAGGAGGCTTGATAGCACTTACGGAGGATAGTCAACGAACAGGGAAGTCCATGGCATGAATGAGGCCGAAGGAAGCTATGACTCAGAGGAACAACTGTGGTGACTGCTGATAGAGGTAGATTAATATTAATGATAGGATATTCTAACCATTCAAGGAAACTCTCCGCTGGAGTTATGATGGTAGCTGCAAAAGATATAAGATCATTCTAGGAGATATCTTCACCAACATAGACGATAAGGATTCGAATTTGGTGCATCACCGACTCTCTGGAATGCAGATATTTTGTAAACCCTAGTGCAAGGGACAACACATTTTGGTTCGTACATTCTATATATAAGGCATTCTTGCCTCTTGGTAAAGGTTAGCACTTCTAGACTAGAACTTCTAGGTTTAGAGAACTATTAGGAGTTAGTCAGTTAGCAGAAGCAGAGAGAGATGCATCTTGATTCTCAGTAATGAGAAGTTTCTCTTATCTTCTTGTCTAAATAGTTAGACTTTAGTATAGATTGTAATGTATTTCCTGAACTATCTTAGTGTAGTTGGAAACAATCTGGAGACTCATATTCTCTATACACTGGTGATTGTGCTAGCTTTGTAAATATTGCTTATCTGTTTTAATAACAATAGAAGCAATCAGAGTTTAATCTACTTAATGTTGTGTTCTTGAATGATACTTGTCTTACTATGACCATTTTATTTGTGGAGCCTTCAAGGAATGAAATATTATTTTGTGTTTTATTTAAATGATGATTAAAAATTGGTTATGTGAATCAGTAGTAAGAATGAAAGAGGTTGTGTGTCAATCACAAGCTTATCTTGTTCTACAGTTTTAGTTTATTATTCTTCAAAGTTAAGAAATCTGGTAAAGATTGGTTGAGATGTCATTCTTTTCTGTTCTAAAAACCTGATCTATCTTTTGTTGTTTCTTTAAAACCCCTGATTAAAGTAAGTTTTATTTTCATGTTTGATCTGAGAACAGTGCAGAAGCTCAACACCAGCAGGCCCCATAAATATTACTGTTGCATTGGCCACTGAGCAACATCAACACAGTTGAGACCCAACTACAAAGACCTTGGGAGCTAAGGAATCCATGTGTTGCCTTTCTCTTTTAGGAGAAGTAGAGTAGCAATATTTTGCTTGCATTGTTGTGGTGCCAAAATCACCATCAATAGGAACTGGCACTAGAAGGAGGGCCACTTGAGCAATTTTGGATCGTTGTGAGTTGGATTGGGTTAGGTCTTGGAAAACCCAGCTCCGATGGATAGCTCTTTGTATATACCAGGATTTGTCCATGAAATCCCTGGTCACCTGTATGATAGGATTCCTTTATTTTTCCATAATGGTGGGAAAAATGCTTCTGAACATGTTGGAATTTGTAGATGTGTACTTACTCTTCTCCAGGTTCAGCATGAGGATGTTGTCTATCAATTGTTCATTAGAACACTTCAAGGTACAGCCAGGCAATGGTATGATAATCTGCCACTAGAATCTATTTATTCATGGATGGAACTATAAATCTTATTTTTAGATTAGTTTGATCCTCATACTCTACACCCATTACATGAATTTACAACTACAAAAAGGATACCATTAGAGCAAATTCATCAATTTAATCACAGATTTTTTTTCATGTATCAAAGGGTTCAATCTTTGGATTTGGTTGTTGATAATCTTATACTAATAGAACATTACTATTGGGGTTTAAATTTTTCATTTGAAACCAAATTCAAAGGTTGTGGTAAGGCTACATATTTGTATGATGCATTTAAAATGGCTCTCTTATTAGCACAATTTGGAGGTGACACTAGAAATTTAGATAACCAAACACAGGGTTATAATCCTCTTGTGCTTACAAACTGCCATCATTTGCAGCCTTATCCCACTCCACCCACCATCCCAGCCCAAGTGCAATCATTCTCACCAAGAAGCTACCACCTTCTTAATGGTCCAAGCACCACATTTTCCAACACCCCACATCAGGTCAATTGCACACAACACCACTGGGAGAATTCATTCCTGCCAAATCCAATCATAGAGTTGAGTACTCCACTGGTCAATGAAGTTGTGACCATGTCATCTCTTTTCAGTCATTTTCCAAAGCATAGTCCATTACATCACACTGAAGTTCTAGATGAAACATTTGATTCGCCGGAATACAACTTTGATGACTTGTTTGGTGAAAAGCATGAAATGGATGTAAATTTAGAGCATAATGGAAATATTAAGATAGAATCTAGCTTTGTTGAGAATTCTAGTACTAATGATGGCTTTGAAGGGGATGAGGTAAAATCTTCTGATCAAGATGAGAATCAGAGTGATGAAGGATGGACAGAGGGACATGGTTCATGCTGGATCGATATCCCTCGTATGCAAAATTGAATAAGGGAGAAGTTAGAAGAGCTGGGAGATCTGCAACTATCAGAACTTGTTGGGCCAAGTGGATGTAGGATACATCAAACAAAACAACACTCTCAAATGGATTGCCATGTCTTCCTGGGAAGGATGGAATTGTATTTCAAGGAGTTGATCTCTATTGAAGGAATACTTATGGAGGATCCTTGGATTACATATCCCGTCAAGCTGGAAGATGAAACAATTAGCACCCATGAAAATGGTGATTAGTCTATCCAAAATGATGAGAGTGACTGTGTGAGGAGATTTAATTCTTCCCGATCTTTTGATAACCTAGATCTTTGCATTAAGATGGATTCAACAACTGATGAAACTCCTCTATCTAGTGTGGACTTGATAGAAGTGGAGAGTGGATTCATCGATGCATCCATAGATTCTTCCATGACGAGGAATGAGGAAGAAAGAAAGTTTGACGGCTTAATGCAAGAGGACGACTCTGCTAATCTAAGTAGTGGACAAATTAAAACAGACAACACACTTCGAGAGGAGATTGCCAATGAATCTAGTGGTCAGAAACAAGGACTCAAATGCCCGAATGAAATCTTAAGGGAAGAAATTCAAGAAGACGTACATATCAGTTAAGTGTTCCCTGAGAAATTTCATGATGAAGTACATTTGGATAAAGCGGGGGAATGCCAAGAAAGCAACCAAGAGGTTATCTCAGCAGTTGAATCTCTTCAACATAACGAAGAGAATGAGACAAGGGAGTATTTTCTTGATTTTGATTCTAATTGCTCAAATGTGTTGTTGGAAGAAGGTCCTTGCTTAGTGTCCACTAATCAATTTATTCTTAACACTAATCAATTTGATGCTAAGTGGCATGCTCTTGTTGATGATGTGCAGGAATTTGAATTGAGAAAATGTTTTCCTAGCTCTGACTCTGTGCATTCAAGTGAGTTCGAAGGAAACCCTAGTTCACCATGTGACAGTATCCCTGGTACTAATGGTGATAAGCCGGAGGTAGATTCTCAAACCTTTGGGGGTGACATGTTTCAAGAGAATGTTGAAAGGAAGGATTCATCTCAAGAAATTCAGAATTTTTTTGACTTTCTGCCCGAGATGAATACAGAGATGTTGGTGAGTGAATACCCTGAATGTAAGATGAACCTTGATCAAGTGGTGTTCCATGAGCTAAGATCTCATGAAGAGGAGATCATATGACACAAGCCTGCATTGGTAACCAGAAATATTTTAAATCAGGTGGTGTCCTTTCATTAGCCCCTGTGTTTTAATAATTTCCAATTTGATTATGACATTGGGGATAGTAAAACATGTTTGTGGGTAAATCATGACAAAACTGAGAACCCACAATTGATAATATTTCAAGCTTTATGCCCTCAGAATGAACCTATTGCCTATAAAATTCATATCTCTGAGTATAAAGATAAATTTGCTTGGTTTAGAACTACGCCTAGTAAGTTAAGATTGTTGCACATAATAAAAAATCAATCAAGTCAATGTATAAATTTTTATAGTTTTGTGTTTATAAAGCTCAGCTTTGGAGTTAGATTAGGATTAGGATAGGTTAGTATTAGTTTTTGGTTTAGTTAGTTTTCTTTTGTTCTATTGTTTTCCTTTTCCTGTCTTTTTGTTTTTGTTTGTAGATTGTTTGTTTTTCTATTTATAAATAATTTGATGTTTGTTTGTTATTCCTTTCCTTTTGTTTCCTTTGTTCTTTGTTTCTTTTTCTTTTCTTTTTTTGCTTGTTCTTTGGGGTTGATCTATTTCTTTCCATCTTGAAATGATGGGTCGTTATCTGAAGCTTACTTTGGTTTTTAGGAGAGAAGTGGTTTAGATATTTTCAGGTCTTCTGACTAGATGATTTTGTCCTCAATTCGTTGTTTTGTGTTTTTTGTCAATAAAAGTTGTCGAAAATTTTGAAAGCAAGGTGTCAAGTAAGAAATCCTTCATCAGCTCACCTAAATTTGTCACAAGTCATTAAAATCATCCCCTCTTATAATGGTATATATGTCTTAGGATTATGGTGTTGCAAGATTTGAGTGAAAAATCTGACTTCCCAAGTGCTGTTATGAGGTCCATGGTAGTTTTCAACCCAGATCAGATGTTAAACATCTGACATATTGAAAAAGAATTAAGTGAAATATCTGAAACTCTAAAAAAAACAAAGAGAGAAAAGAGAAAAGAATTATCAAAAGGAAAAAGAGGATTCAATATGAATGGGTGATTCTAGTATCTCTACCAAGGCTATGGACACCTAGCTGGCAGTAGAGCAATGTTGTGAGGAAACTAGAGGTATCTCCATCAGGGCTATGGATGCCTAACTGGCAGTGGAGCAATGCCCAGGATATCATTGTACAATAGCTAAGGGGGTCAACTCATGTAGTTCAAATCTTGCACATTGTTATTCAAAAGATGAAGAAACTTTATGAAAGTGATGCACAATTAAACACACATTGATTCAAGGGTAGCCTTTTGATTGACTTACATTTGAGATTCTAGCTCTACCTTGGTTGTTATAACTGACCCAACTAGAGTTGTGATATTCATGAACCAAGAGTTCTGGGTAGCTGAATCCTTCAGATCCATGAAAATGGTTAAACCATTTTCCTAGCCGAGTCACCATTTGTTATGCCTTGCATAACCACCCCACTTTGATCTGGATCAAAATGGGTGCCCCTTTTTTGTCTTTTTTTCTCTCGTTGGCCTTTGGTTTTTTTCCTTAGGTGTTTTCCTCTCAAAGTTCTATCGAAGGCGAAACTAGGACCAATACCAAACTTGGAAATTCCTTCTTTGTTTTGGTTTTGTTTTATCCCTGATTCCGGTTCTGACTATTCTTTGTCTTCTTCCTTTGTTCTTTGTCGGAGTCGAGTCCAAGACCGATTCAGAATGTTGAACTTTTTTTTCAAGTTCCTTGTTCAAGTCCCGTCCCAGGTCTGATCCTGCCTTTTCTTCTCTCTTTGTTGGCCTTTGTTGGTTTGTTTATGTTGCCTTAGGTATTTTCTTTTTGGCCTTGGGCATTTTCTCTTCTTTTTTCTAGCAGACCCGGGACCAAAATGGAAACTGAACTTGGAACTTCTTCCAATGTTCTGTTTTATGTTTCTTCCCCGGCCTCAGTTCTGCCTATTTTGTTTTTTTTGTCTTCTACGTCATGTGCTATTTTGGCAAACTCGGGACCAGAATGGGAACCAAACCTTGAAACTTGAAAAAATTTCTAGTTCGGGTTCTGTCTCGATCCTAATTCCATATGTCCCATTTTATTTCTTTTTATTTCCTTTTGCTTTGTTTTGGGGTTTTCCTTCCCCTTTTCCTCTCTCTTTCTATTCCTTTCTTCCTCTTTTTGGGTGACGTCAGAGGTGGGTTCAAAATGGAATCCAAACCCAAAACTTGGAGAATTTTCTGGTTCGGATTTGGTTCTAACCCCGGTCCTGCCTAGTTCTTCATTTCGCTCCAGCTCTGCCAGCATTTTGTTCCGCCCTTTGCATTTTGGTTTCCTTCATGGACGTGGATCCAGGACGTGGTGTGAGCTTGGAAATGTTGATTATTTCCATCTCTTATTCCCATCCTCACTCTGGTCTTAGTTCTGATTCTGTTTTGGCCCCACCCCTGCCAGTTTTGAAGGTAGGTCTTGTTCCTGATCGGATTTAGCTCCGCCTCTGCTAGAATTAAGTCATTCCTTTCAAAGTATAGTAAAATGAGAAGTGTTCTGGGTAAATTTTAGGATTATATTTTTTAGTTTAGAGGACTAATGGGGACCTTGTTTTGCAGGGTCAAATTCTGTGCATGGTGATCTATCTCAAGGAGTCAGCCAGAGTTTTGAAGCTCGGTGGAGGGTCTTGCCAACTAAGCAGACTCTCCCTGAAGGGTAATGGGATTTTGCTAGAATAGAGTAACTTCACTATGAGATCTCCTTGATCATGGGAATTCATGTTGACAACAAAGAGGAGGCCCCAAACAAAATCAAAGGTTCGCTGAAGGATGAAGCCTTTGGCATAATGTCTGGCCGAAGAGGTGAAGTCACGGCGACAAAAGCGGCATCGGCAAGGGTCATCCCCTTCAGCATATGGTCTCCACGAATTCATAAGGTCACACTGATGTGCTACAAAGGGATTTTATCAGTGATCTTCAATGAGAGAGGTAATAAGTCTCGGCAACCATGGAGTGAGCATGCAGAGGCTTTCACCAAGATATGAGGTTTCTATATGACATCTCCCTGATGAAGGAGGGTTACAATGATACATGTGGAACAAAGGAAAGCGTGTCGATATAACTCAAGTGAGGTATTGGCGACAATAGATTTCTACAAAAGGAAGCTTCGGTTGGTGTAAAGTCTTGTTGATCGAAGGAAGTCTCAGTGAAGTGGAGGAAGCCCAGTGACAGTGAAGGAAATCGGTGAAAGGTCTTGCTGAAGTTAATAAGTCTCACCGACACACTGGGAATGAAAGAAATGCATGTCTATATAACTGAAGAGAGGTCTCCCTGACATAAGAGATCACCAAAGGATGATGAATTTGGCATAGTGTCTGGTCAAAAGGAGGAGGTCACGCTGAAACAAACAATTGCATCAGGGAGACTCTAGGAGAATAAAGGGCACTCGACAAAATGTCTAGGCAACTCCGAGGGTCACACCGAAAGAAAAAGACCCTAGAGAAAACAAAAGGGAGTTGGGAAGACTCTAAGCAAATGAGGTTCCTTCGCTGGGATGTCTTACTAACATGGGAGTTTCTTGCTGAAGAGAAGGATGCCCGATAGCACTTACAGAGGATAGTCAATGAATAGGGAAGTCCACGGTGTGAATGAGGCTGAAGGAAGGTGTGACTCAGAGGAACACCTATGGCGACTACTGACAGAGGTAGATTAATATTAATGGCAGGATATTCTGAGCATTCAAGGCAACTCTCCGCTAGAGTTCAAAAATGGACACGGAGGCATGGGAGTTATGACGGTAGCTGCAAAAGATCTATAGATCATTCCATGAGACAATCTTCACCGACATAGATGGCAGGGATTCGAGTTTAGTGCATCATCGACTTTCTTAAATGATCTAAATGTTGACTCTCCAGGATGGAGATATTTTGTAAACCCTAGTGCAGGGGACAACACATTCTGGCTGGTACATTCTGTATATAAGGCATTCTTGCCTCTTGGTAAAGGTTAGCACTTCTAGATTAGAACTTCTAGGTTTAGAGAACTATTAGGAGTTAGTCAATCAACAAAAGGAGAGAGAGTTGCATCTTGATTCTGAGTAATGAGAAGTTTCTCTTATCTTCTTGTTTAAATAGTTAGACTTAAGTATAGACTGTAATGTATTTCCTGAATTATCTTAGTGTAGTTGGAAACAATTTGGAGACTCAGATTCTCTGTACATTGGTGATTGTACCAACTTTGTAAATATGCTTATCTATTTTAATAATAGTAGAAGCAATTAGAGTTTAATCTACTTCATGTTGTGTTCTTGAATGATACTTGTCTTACTATGACCATTTTATTTGTGGAGCCTTCAAGGAATGAAATATTATTTTGTGTTTTATTTAAATGGTGATTAAAAATTTGTTATGTGAATCAACACTGAGAATGAATGAGGCTATGTCAATCACAAGCTTATCTTGTTCTATAGTTTTAGTTTATTATTCTTTGAAGTTAACAAATCTGGTTAATATTGGATGAGTTGTCATTCTTTTATGTTCCAAAACCCTAATCTATCTTTTGTTGTTTCTTTAAAATCCCTGATTAAAGTAGGTTTTATTTTCATGTTTGATCTAAGAATGGTCTAGAAGCTCAACACCAGCAGGCCCCTTGAATATTATTGTTGCATTGGCCACTGAGCAACATCAGCATAGTTGATACCCAACTACAAAGACCTTGGGAGCTAAGGAATCCATGTGTTGCCTTTCTCTTTCAGGAGAAGCAGAGTAGCAATATTTTGCTTGCATTGTTGTGGTGCCAAAATTGTCATCAACAATACCTTGCATTATGGAGCTCAATTCTTTGATATATTACTACTTATCAAATCCTTTGTAAATAACTGTAAACTTATGACTCCATTTAAGCATTTAATTGATTTTCTTGAATCAAAACAAAAACATAGACACAGAATTGAACAAATTCTCAAAAGAAGAATGACAACATCATTAACATTTCATTCAAAATTCATCAAATCCACATAAGGAGAGAAAATATATTATAATTATACGTTTATTCATGCTTATAAGTCATATCTACATACAATTTAAAATAATTTGCATATATTCATACAAAACTCAAAATAGGCTATCTATTATATTTCATCCACTTGGGGTTTTAATAGCCAATGGCACCTCAAATATCACTTCCTCATCAAAGGACATATATCTTTCTACCCATATATTCAACTCAAAACCTAGCTAGAGCTTTCATCAATTCTCTCCCTACAAATGAGCCTTGAATTGCCTTTTATATGACAAGGGAGCAACAAGCTTCAGGCTCAAATGTAATTTCACCATAAATTTTCATTTGAACAAAATATCCATTGCATTTGACTTTCATTTCAAAACTTCCCACACATTGGATCTACAAAACATAGTGGCGCATGAACTAGGGAAAGCTAAAAGAAAAGGGAACACAAATTTTCATCAAAATCCCCTTGTCGCTAGGCCATGCAAAAAAACCAGGCAACCAAATTTCCACGAAGGCACCACAACAACTTCTTATTTACCTGCCACCCTGCCCTTACCAACACTCAGAACCTGGTATACACCCCCACTTCTAGTTGTTGCACAATACGGTAGACCCTCAACCTCCTCTTCTTTCTTGTCCTTTCCCAATACAGTTCTAGTCTGTCCGCTTGGGGTTTAACAGCCAATGGCACCACATATATCACTTCCTCATCAGAGGGTAGACCGTGATTGAATCAAGGTAAATACCAACAATAGTCTGAGTTGATCTTGGTTACATTATCAAAAGTATTGCTCGTAAGGTCAATGGGTGAGTGTTGGCATCCAGAGCACACTGACTGCTTGCCTTTGTCATCTACCAATTGAGCAGCAACATCCTGGAATTGCAACCTTCTACTGCATCTAGTGGGCACAAGCCTAGGCTTGTCAACCAAAGCACCTTCCTGAATAGTAGGACCGAGCTTTTGTGAGCTCAACGAACATACCTCCTTACTGACTTACTCATTTTCTCTTCTCAGACAAGCACTCAAACTTGATTAGACTTAGCCCACAAAGTGCTCTAACTACTACAAGAATGACACTATTAGTAGTTAATTCCTCTTTTATTTATTGTGCGAGGTAATGGAAACCTTCATCAATGCTTAGTAAAAATGCATGTGCAAACATGGCAATTTGGCAGCATATGTACTATCACCATTTAACTAGAGCTACTTGAGAATCCAAAGATCACCCTTCATGATTGCCAACACATCTTCACACAGATTGAGATTGATGTGACTACACAAGCAAGGAATAATTCATTAATGCTTCACCAATTGTATGATAAAACGACCACCATGTGTCATTTTCCAACTTTGAATACTACTCGCTGATCTCCTGAAGAGTTGGCAGATCAAATGGTTTATCTTGAGCTAACTCGGTTTGACATCCAACAAAGCATTGTTCACCTTCCTCATGACCAATAACATTAATCCATCTCAGAAACCAACTACCATGTTGGCAGGTCCTATGTACTTTGCAAATTGAATGGCTGGAGCTACACATCTCAATCTCATTGACCTCGCAACTTTTAACCAACCTTCATCTTCCTCCTGCGAGCTAGCAGGGAACAACAGAGATTTACATTAGCTTTTGATCTTGGTTGTCAATCTAAAACCATGGGTTATGAGCTCAATAGTGGAGATTGGGCCCCACATTCCATATAGGACACACATCTGCCTTTTGCTAACTCACGTCAAATAACACAATGACACCTTAGGTCTACGAGTTAGTGGGGTACGATCGAGATCTTCTCCCATATCTTCGAATCTCAAAAACCTACATATTGCATGGTTAGTATTTAATGAAAGGCTTTGGCTAAGCCATCGGTGACATGACCACTAGGGTTAATGGCTTAGGCTTACGTCATCGGATTAAAATTAAAACCCAACTTTGATTTTAATACTTCATTTCCTAAGTATCGGTTGGCCTTGTGTTTCATCTTTTAAAAAACAACATATGTTGTTGTTTTTCGTCCACCTAGTAATGCCCACTTCTCCTTTTAATGAATGTTTTATTTTGCAATGGTTGATTTAGTGCTTCCATTGATATATTTCCTGCATATATCAATGGTGCTTTCCATCCTATGATTGAGAATCGAAGGATCACGAAATCACGGGCGAGTGCCATGTGTCCTATCTAAGGGATCCAATTTGCACTATTGCTAACCAACTACCATTTGATTTGAGCTATTCCTCGCCATTCCACGATGGTGCTTGGGTTGATTGTGAAATCACGGGTAGGTGCCACGTGTCTCATCCAATGAAGCTTAAAGAGTAAAGGAAACACTAGCTAGTTTTAAATGTATTAAGGGGCGGATTACTAAATTGTTCTCGAGATGCACATGTTCTAAATCGACGAATATGTTATAATCTCACTCGAAAAGTTGCTCAAAGGTTAATGACATGGTTGGCAATTGTGTTAAAGGAATGAGATCATTGATGCTCAGGATCAATGGTTGCCCACCATCGCGCAATCAAAAGTTTGAGGATTGTGATATAGCGGGCAGCCACCACATGGACTTCCTTCATAGTGTATGGTAAGGTGGGCCCCTTATTGTTATGTTGGCAATTGTGTCAGATTGTTTTGAAGGTGGTCATCGATGATTTGATCAAGCTGAAGAATCAACAGCTTGAATTTAAATCTGCATCAAATATGGTTGGATTCATTCGTGCAGCACGAAATTGAGCTTTAATGGCAGATGAGACACTTGTTGGCGTAATTTGATCGACAATAAAATTAATTTTCCTGCTTGGTTTGTATCACAAAGCATTCAACTATTTTGCCGAGAATGATCCTGAGGGTTTCTTTGACCTTTTCAGACAAAGAATAAAAACTAGAAAATTTGTACATGAGTTCAATTTCCCTGAAGACTTGATTAGGAATGAATTTGATTTGAATAGACAGGAATTGAACAAGGAGAAATGGATAGCATATGGTAAGCTACTACATGTTGTGCACAAAATGGATCTGAAATATGATCCACTGTTGGAGTTTCAGAGCCGAAGGTGAAATTGTGGGCCATTGCAGCCAAAATTTGGAGTTTATACGAATAGAGTCATAAGTTTATTTTCTATGCCTCCCAGTCATTTTGCACCTAAATTTGGGAAAGGGGTTTTCTATGCTTGTCATTGAGCTTATTGAAGTCTCTTGTTAGGGCTATATTTTAATCATAAATTGTGAAAAAGAGCATATTTTACTCTATAATTTCCTATCTCTACTTAGTCCTAGCCACTTGAAGTGTAACATTGTAACGAAGCCCTAGTTTGTCTAAGATGGCACCACCCAAGCAGCACTTTGGCCACATTGAATATTTGAAAAGAAACTTGTATGATGATTTCCTAGATCAATTACCGTTATCAACGAATGATAGAAAGAAAGGTGTAGTGTTGATGTGAGGGAAAATCCTAGAGGGGGTTAGTGTGTAATTGTTCCAACATTGCCGATGCTAGGGTTCCACTTACCGGCTTAGGAATTTTTAGATTGTGGTATGGACAGGAGAATTGCCTCACCCTTTTTCAAATGGATGGATATATGACATGGGGAAGGTCGTTGTACCAAATGTATTCCCTGATGTGGACTTACTTAGGGCAGTGGCTACAAGATATGACCCCATCACACAGGTAATTAAGGATAATGATGGAGGGGTGCTATTAGAAATTAACTGAGATGATATCCAATAGATTTTTGATTTAAGTGAGCGAAGTGAAGACTTGGTTCCTATCAATCTTGAGGAAATGAAGTAGGAGTATGCAAAGATAAAATCTCTTTTTAGGGCTAAGCTGCTTCCACCTCATCTGGTTAGGGCAGGAGGTTCACAATTTCATATCATCCCTAGTGATCGGGAACCTTTCAGATTGAATTTCTTTGTAAAACCTTTCCTGGCCACTTTCTATTCATTATGTCATATTTTGGGATTCAGTCCCAGTGCGGTAATGCCTATTGCGTACATGTTCATGGGGGTTTAAATACAATACCCTAACTTCTCTATGAAATATAATTTTGCTTCTTTCTTGGCTGAGATGATACATGAAGGGCTATCGAAGCTACAGAAAAATGATACTAGTACTCAATTCTTTTGGTATTCTATGCTAATGCATATGTTTCTATTTAGGAATGCTGATTTCTTTTCTGAGAGATGAAATTAAGGCAATCAGTTGATGGAGAAAGATTGCTAGTAGAGATATGGGCTGTAAATTTATCCATTAATAAGGTACCCATATGTGCTATTTGATAATTGCTTTACTTCTAGATTAAGGGCTAGATTAATGGTGAATGTACCTAGGATCCCTAAGGAATTACATGATTTCCTCAGGCCAAAGGGAAAGAAGCCAGAACTATGGGTTTACCATAATTGGGGTGACATTATCCCATACCCAGTTAGCACTGTCTTCAGAGTATATGGATTTTAGGGAGCCCCTCACATACTGCCATACAATGTGCCACCAAGAGTAGGGTTTGCAAAAGTTATCTGGAAAATAGGTTGTATTCATGAAGACAACCTCACTGGAAGGGGGAAGGGAACATTCTTCCCTAATTATATAGTGGTGTCTGACTTTGCATTTTCAAAGGGAGGTTGGATGCATTTTGATAAATTCTTTGCTAATTCCATTTGAGATGTGGTCCAAGGTGACAACATGATCCTGAGGGTTTCTTTGCTCTTTTCAGACAAAGAATAAAAGTTGAAAAATTCACACATGAGTTCAACTTCCCTAAGGACTTGATAAAAAATGAATTTGATCTAAATAAGTAGGAGTTGAACAAGGAGAAATGGATAGCTTATAATAAGCTATTGGATGTTGTGCATGAAATGGATCTGAAGTATGATCCACTATTAGAATTCAATCTGACCATAAGAAAATTGATTTTCTAATGAAGAACTTCAAGGAGATTATGGACACCTTGAGAACCAAAAAGATAAATTTAAGGCTAAGTCTAGGTATGCAAGAACAAAGTGTTTGGCCAATTGAAACAGGGCCAGAATACCAGCCTACAAAAAGGTGATCCATTTATAGAAGGAAAGGGGATAGTATCAGTGATGAGGAGGAAGTAGACAAAAATGGAAAGCAAATAATGAAGGAACCTCCATGACCAGGTCCAAAATTCAAAGTGCTTGGGGTAGTCAAGATCATTGATTTAAAATCGTCACTAGAAGATAGTCCCCCATCACCATCATCTAAGCCAAGCCCTAAGAGGCACAGAACTGATCAGCCACATGAGGATCTGACAAAGGAAATTATTGTTACTGATTAAGACATGTAGGTTGGTATGCCTTCCCCTCCTAGGCCAACTAAATTGGTTTTATGCGATTTGGATATGAAAGGTAAAAGTGTACAAGATGCAAGAATGGAATCATGCAAGGAGTTCTTAGATGACAATACATTTGTAAAAACTCATGTATTCTTGCAATTGGCATGGAGAATGAAATTTGAAGAGTATTAAGATAAATGTAGGGAGAGAAGGGAACTAAGGCCTGACAGGTCAGACCAGGAGAATGATGAAGAAGTAAAAGATGAAATAATGGAAGAGTTCAAGAACATCACTCCTAAGGAAGGAAGACAACTGGTGATTCAGGTTGGCGTATTGATTTTTCCTAAGTGGGACATTGCAAATGGAGTAGCTTTTAATGCTATTATGAAATCCAAGAATCATTTTCAAGATTCTGAGGAAGAAGTTAAGGCAGCATTGTAAAACTCTACCTTTAGTGAAGAATATGAGACCTTGGCAATTTGGGCATTTGCTCCACAAGGGAGAAAACCAGATATTGCTTATATTAATCTAAATTTTAGAGGAGGATTAATAATAAAGAGAGATTTAGAGACTTCAACCACTGAGGCTACTAATTTAATTGTGAATGTGGCCAAATTGGCCCAAAAAACTATTGAAAGGGAGGAGGCTGAAAGGAAGAGCTTAGTGGAGAAGTATAAAATTTTGATTGAAGAATATAGTAAAATACAATAGAGGAATGTTGAGTTGCAAATTGAAGTGGAAAGGTTCAGGTACAGACAAATTAGGGAAACATCCAATGCTCTAGGAACCAGTATATTACCTCCCACAGTAGGGTCAATGCCTCCTGCTTCTCCAAATGTTTCCACACCAGGGTCTCCCATTCAAAATCCTGCTCTCACCCCTCCTCTAGAACAAATTGATGAAGAAATAGAGTGCTCTGTTGATCCAACGAAGAAGTAGCTCATACAGAAAATTGATGAATTAAAGACATCAACAAAGGTAAGAGAGGAGGGATTTATTTTAAAGGAAAGGGAGATTGTTACTACTATTTTGGAGCACTTAAATGAAAGGGTAGATATTAAATTGCTATCTATACATTCTTTGTATTCTTTGTTGTTGGAAGCAATAAAGAGTATTGATAGGGATTAGGAGATAGTGATACCAATAATTGAAAATTGGATCCCTAGGGCCAATGATCTAGATATCATGAATAAAGCCTTAAGGTTTGATATAAATGATAGGCCCCAATCATTGAAGCCTACTCATGTGTTAGTAAAATCATTGCAAGGTTTTCAAACCTTACTAGATGATTTAAGTAGGAAGATTAGGGAGTTGGTGAAGAATTTCAATGATTGGGATAACACATTGTTTCCTGATATAATTGATGAGCAGTGAAAAATTAGAACAATCCTATAATGGCAGGATCAAGCAAGTAAGGTCATCAATAATCAGATTAAAGTAATTTGTGATGACCCAGATTATGATTTGTTGGTGAGTTGTATGGATAAGATTAATAGTACCAGCTCATTTTTAGAATCTTTTGAAAGAGATGCAAATCAGGTGGCGGTTAAATACATGTCTTATAGTACAAAGATAAAGGAGGTAATTAATTTTGGCTGGCCGATTGATGAAGAATACCAGAAATGGGTAGCTAAGTATTTGAATGATGAAGAGTGAAAAGAGTGGACTATTGACAGGTGGAAAATCTGATGTTGCAGTTACAATGGTTCCAATTTTGTGTTGATGGAATTCTCAACATGGGTTTCTTGTGGTTTTTTGTTATTGCATCAACCGTCCTCTGTCAACATGATGAATAAGAATATGTTGCAGGATGATTACAGTTGTAACAATTTTTGGAATATCATCAGGTGCTCCAATTGGTTGGTGACATGTGTACTTTTTGGCCCGAGGCTTGTTTTCTCCTTCATTTTCTATAAAAATGATTTCAAGGCCAGAAGTACGGGTTAGCAAGTTAGATAATTTTGATCAGTTCTAAGTGAAGTTATAGAGTAGATTATAAAGTCCAATGGTTTTAGAGAGAAATGCAATTTAGGTTTTGAGTCATTCTATAATAGTTTTTGAGTTCATGGGGATTTAATGTTGCATAACAGTATTAGTGTTTGAATTGAAATGATAAATTCAAGCTCATGTCTCTCCATTGTATGTGCATATCTGAACTTTGAATAAAATAACTAAGAACTATTTCATTCATCTCACTATTGTGGTGTGTATGACTCTATTTTAGCTTTAATTCAAGGAATTAATTAAAATGCTTGAATGGGATTATAGGCAGATATGTTCCGTATAAGGATTTGATAAGTAGTATTGGGTTAGAATACATACTAATGAAATTGTAATGAATTATTGTCAGGGACCTTATATTCCATGCATTGCATCTGTTATAAACCTTTAAATGCTTATAAATTTGACTCCTGCAATGGATATATGGCATTGATCTAAGTTGCACACATTCGTTTGATTCAATATTTGTTTTTCTTTTCCTAGAGCTTTCTACAAATTGCAAATCAATGACTATTTTATATTATGGATTATGTTGTAGTCATCCCATTCTCCATATAGTTGATATTGTGGAAGAATAGCCAATTCTATTCGATATTATCCTATTGTGTTGGGATATTAAGTGGGATTATCTGTTATTATTAATGTTTGTTATGATAATGGTGCAGAGGTTGTAAACACATTAAGGGATTCCCCTCTTGGGTCTTGCAAAGCCTGAAGTGTAGGAGGCTTTTAAAGTCCTCGTCAATTGGTCTAGGTCCTTCAAGCTGCCCTTGATTGGAATTGGCGATTCCATAGGTAGATTAGAAGATAAACCTAGTTAGTAGTAAAAAAGAACCAATAGTAGGCTCAAGCAAGTGAGGCAATCAATGATCAAACCAATTCAATTTGTGATAACTCATACTATGATTTGTTGGTGAGCTGTATGGACAAAATCATTAGTACCAGCTCATTTTTGGAATCTTTTGAAAGGGATGAGAATCAGGTAGCAGTAAAATACACACCTTATAATACCAAGGTGGATGAGGTAATTAATTTTGACTAGCTGACTGATGATGAGTACTAGAATTGGGTAGCTAAATATTTGACTGAGGAGGATTAAAAGGAGTGAACTACTAACAGGTGGCAGATCAGATGTTGTGGTTGCAATGGTTCTAGTTTTGTGTTGACGGCTTTCTTGATGTGGTTTTCTTGTGGTTTTTTGCATCAACATTCCTCAGCTGATATGATGAACAAGAATATTTTTCAAGGTGGTGGCTATTGTAACAAATTTTGGAATATCACCAGGTGCTCCAATTGATTGGTGATAGATGTACTTTCTGGCCCGGTGCTTATTTGCTCCTTCATTTTCTGTAAGAAGGATTTCAAGGCCAGAAGTACAAGTTAGCAAGTTAGATCATTTTTGACGAGTCTAGGTGAAGTTGTAGAGCGAATTGTAAAGTTTTATGGTTTTAGAGAAATGAAATTTAGGTTTTGAGTCATTATGTAATATGTTTTGAGTTCATAGAGATTTAATGTTGTATAACAGTACTAGCATTTGAGTTGAAATAAAAGTTTGAGCTCATGTCTCTCCATTGTACATGCATATCTGAACTTTGAATGAAATAACTAAGGGTTGTTTTATTCATCTCATTGTTGTGGTGTGTACGATTCTATTTTAGTTTTAATTCAATGAATTAATCAAAATGCTTGAAAGGGATTATAGGCAGATATGTGTTGTATAAGGATTTCATAAGTAGTGCTGGGTTAGAATGCATACTGATGAAATTATAATGCAATATTGTCAGGGATCTTATATGTGATGTATTAAATCTGTTATAAACCTCTAGATGCTTATGAATTTGACTCCTACAATGGATGTATGGCACTGATCTAAGTTGTAATTATTAATGTAGTTTAGTATTTATTTGTCTTTGACTAGAGCTTGCTACAAATTGTAAATCATTGACTATCTTATACAATGGATTGTGTTTAGTTATCTCATGCTCTAGATAGTTGATATTGTCTATGAACAACCAATTCTAATTGATATTATCTTATCATGTTGAGATATTGAGATCATCTTCTATTGTTAATTTTGTTTATAATAATGGTGTAGAGGTTGTAAACACATTAAGGGATCACCCTCCTCGGTCTTGTAGAGCTAAAGTGTAGGAGGCTTTTAAAATCCTCATCAGTTGGTCCAGGTCCTTCGAGTTGCCTTCGATTGGAATTGGTAGTTCCATAGGTAGATTAGAAGACAAACTTGGTTACCTTGTAAAAAGAACCAACATACACGTCAACTAGTGAACAACCACCTCTACAACTGACCTTTTAATCTTTCATGATCACATGAAACATAAAACACACTAATTTCAAGGTTGTTAACATCACTATTGAAATGTTTTAATTTTTTGACCTTTCAAACATTAAAAAGTACATCATTAAATTAATTATGTAATTGCATAAATATTAAAAACATCGTGAATCAATTATGTAACCACATAAGTCAAATATAATTCTATCAAGAAATTAATATCAAATAGATAATATAATCGCATAACTTATACATTTCAATGTCATTGATCTTCTTCCTCATCCAACTCTTTGTTTGTATCATTTAATCCAGATTCAACATTGTAAGGATTGGTCATATCATCATCATCATCATCGATATCATTTTTGATAATGTCATCATCCACATGGATATCATCTTCATGAACTTTAACTCATACATCATCAGGATCTAGTTCCTCCTCTTTGACATCTTTGTCAGGGACATCATCAACTAACTGTTGATCCTGATCATCATCTACATCATCTTCTAGTTCTTCGGTATCTTCTTCTTCCACCACATTATACTTTACCAGCCTTCCTCTTGGATCATGTCTAACAACAAATGACCAACCCGATTTACCTGGAACCTCTAAGTAAAATACTTGCTCACATTGGATTGGAAGAACATAGGGCTCATTTCCAACTTGCTCAATCAACCTTGTATTAACCATGGAAAATCCATTATCATGTTCAATAACAGTTCTCTTAGGATCATTTTCATTCAATGGTAGCCTGTGCCATAGGATGAAAAACATAATTGATCTGGAGGACTTAAAGTCACACTCAAGATATCATCCAAAATCCCATAGTATTGATTTTCTGAGACTTCTGGATGTATGTCACTTCTAGATGAAATATTAGTCACCTAAAAGACTGCAGTTATACCAGAATCACAATTTTTCTTCATGTCATCCAACATTTTGATTCAAAATTTATGACCATTGCACCACATAGCCTTGTGGTGTTTCACCTACAATATGTCAAAAATGTAAAAATTATTGCAATATCATTAGTTGATAAACATATTTATTCTTCCTTGAATGTATGCAAAGAAAACAATCTCAACATATATATACATCAATATACTTGAAAATAATTAAATAATATGGATGATTAATATATTTATACGTACATATTTAAAGGGACACCATTAAGCACAAGCGAATATGGAGGGACACCATCTACCACAAGTGACTATGGTCATTATCTGTGGCTATGCTTGTAATGACTATTGTGAATTGAAGCCACCTTCATTGATGAAAGCACACTCCATATGGTAAATTTGGAATCTCCATTACGATGAGCTTCTTTAACCAATGAAGCCACACCTTCCCATGTTAATGTGTGACCAGATTGTTGACATCGTTCAATCCATACCATCATCAATCAAGATTGTTGGTGACATACAAATGTAGTGCATCCCACTCTCAACTAGCTATACCAAAAAATTAAAATTCACAAAGCGATGTATAATTGGTTAAATACCATAGTATATGACCTTAATTTATAATTGATGTATATTGAATATTAAAAATTAAATAAGTACAATATACATAAAACCATATGTAAAATATATTATTAATCTCCATGACCATCTTATAATTACCTCTTACTTTCCTCAATCTACCTTTCCCCAACAGATACTCCCCGAATTTGTTAATGGTGTTGGGATCCCAAATCACGATCTACATGGATCTTTGCTGCAAACTTAGGAAGATATTCACTAATGTACACCATGGTCTAGTATACCATATATCCCTCCACCATAGAATCCTCAGGATGTGCTCTTTGTCTAACCAAAGCCTTCAAAAAATTTCAAGTGCCTCTCAACCATCCACATTGACCTTGTGTGTACAGGTCCACACAATTCAATCTCCTCAACTCGGTGTATGAGGTAGTGTTCTTGTGCATTGAAAAATGTTGAAAGTAGAAACTTTTGCATTTCACACACTAGATAAGGAATTTTTCTCTTCCAATAATTTATATCTTCTTTATGGATTTATTTAGATGATAGCCATCTACAAGTGATTCAAGGTGCAAATATATTAATGAGATTTAACAAAAATATACAGTATATTACATAACAAGTAAAATGAATAGCAATTATAAGAAGTATACAGCGAATTGAAAAAATCTCGCTACTTACCTCATGTATTTTCCAAGATCATATATAACTTGCTTGACATTGTTGTCAAAGTTGTCTAGGAGAGATAGAGGTAGAACATAGTGCAACAATTATAAATGATCTTTTCATTATTTTTCCAAAAGTAGTAAACACAATACAATGAAAAGTACATGCATTATACAAGTGTATATAATATACCAGAATAATTACCTTAATGAAGGTATGCCAATCATGTTTTTTCATCCCTGACCCAAATTAACCTTTCTTTGTTATTATATTGTTTATGTTTGCAGCAAATCCTATGGGAAATTGATTTTTTTGTATGACTTTTTTTATAGCATTGCTTTGTTGCTCTGTTAATAACCAAGGAAGGGCACTTATATTAATTTGGTCTATATCACTATTTAATTGAATGACATTTTTCATTGCATGATTGGCTTCCTAAATGTTAGTACAAATTTTGACAATTTTTTCTTTGCCATTCCTTCCATCCAATATTTTCCATAACATTTCTGTTATATTCTTTCTGATATGCATTGTATCAAAAAAATGCACAATTTTTAGCTGCCCATAGTAGGAAAACCTACTAAATTGTCTGGGATAACTTTTTAGTCCCTGTGGAAGCCGACCATTAATGCCTTGATGACCTTTATGAAGCATATAAGTTAAACAAATTAACAACGACAATCATTTTCAATTACAACATGAGTAAACACAACACAATATAAAAATATAAATTCAAAACATATCATATATGATAGATAAAAAATATGATCTAATGTATAACCTTGACGATTAATTCTATTATATTCCAACTTCCATAGGCAAGGTGACATTCTTCGTGGTTTTGATATAGTCTAGTATTTCCCATTGAAAAGATGTTTTTCAGTAGTTTGATACTTATGATATCTATGGAGGAAGTTCCTATACTCATCAAACACCTACTTTCCTAATCTTGTTGAAAGACGAGATTTCATCTTTGGACCACAAGTTGGACATGCAAATTTTCCCTTTGTTTGAAGACATGCAAGATGATATATAATTGGATTAAACATGTCAATTTTTTTATTATATATAATGAATAGATTATTTTAAAAACATGCATGATATCTACTTCATCAAATTAAATATTGTTAAAATGCAGTCGAACATTATAGCATACCACAAAAATGTGTTAGCCCTGGGGCATCATGAATTGTCCATATAAGCATTGCATGGAATTGAAATTGTCCATACATTCATATCTTTAATTGGTACTTACCTAGTTGAATCAACATAAACATTACATAATTATTATAACCATTTTACTGCAATATATATAAATTAATGTACATGACTATTGAATGAAAAAAATATAAGTCATTATGCAACAAATAAGACAAATGAGATGCTACTACGTTAAAGAAAATTGATGTAAACAAATACCTAGAACAATCATTGACAACATTATGTGCTCCCTCTTTATTGACATCCATGGAGGAATATTATTATTGATAACAAAAACAGGCTACACTAAGTAAATAGATCTAAGCTCTCCAAATGGATTGACACCATCTGCTCCCTATGAAAGCCCGAGATTACGAGGTTCTTCTTTAAAGTGTGGCCATTTTCCCTCCATGTCCCTAAATGCAGAACCATCTATAGGCATTCAAAGAATGTCATCTCCACTTCTATTCCATGCATGGTAATCCATAAATTGCGGAAAGCTTTTGTACCTAAATAATCATTGCATATGTGGAATAATGGGAATATAACAAAGAACCTTGCAAGGAACCTTTTTTGTTAGTTGATCTGTTTGATATTTACTGATATGACATTCTGGGCATTCTATTGCAAAGTCCTATTATTTATGATATATAATATGATCATTGGGACATGCATCTATTGCTTGATACTTCATTCTGATATCTTTCATAATGGCACATAAATCTCGGTATGAGCGAGGTAAAATATTTGATGGTGGTAACAAAAATTCACCAATCAATCTACAACAAAAAATATTTTTTTCATATAAAGAATATTAATGGTAAATATTTCATCCTTTATTTACTAGTGATGAACTAACAACAATTAAAATAGATGAAAAAAGATGACATATATGACATACCTTAACATCCATAAGATTGCTATGTTTGATAAACCATTCATAACCTTCAAGTTCAACAGCAACAATATAGCAGAGAGAAGAGTTGTTTTGGAGCCTTCATAAAGGGGTTCATATGCCTTCTCAAGTATAGGTAAATCATGAACATCATCAAAGTCATCTTGATCATCATGATCAGCTCTACGACTAAATGTGTCATGGATCAATGTATTCGTATCATCATCTTTAACTATGTTTTTTGGCGCATGATCATCTTCTTCCATAGGATCATTAACTTCATCTTTGATATTCACAGCTCTATGTTTGTCCACTTGCAAAACCACATTCTTCAGGCCATGATAATCCATATCATCTTCCCTATGGCACCCAACCTTTATAATAATGATTGACACAAATAAACCATGATCATGATCAAGTGATTATATATATATAATGTTAATATAAACATTTACAAATTCAATCAATATAAACACATATAATGAACAACTTACCAATGGACGATAATCATGCCCCCCTTCAATGTGACCATGTTGCCTACAATGTTTCTTAGCTGTTGTGATTAAAAGTCATCTCATCTTTAAGCCCTTGCAATTATTGCAAGGACAATAACATTTCCCATCACCCTTTCTTTTCAATCTAGCCCACAATCTATCAAGTGTCTCTTCATTTTGTTCTGGACTAATATTATCTGACATGATTTTTCTTTACCAAGCTTGACTATTTAGATCTTCAAAAAATATCAAACTCACACTCCAATAATTTTTATTCATAGATAGGTAACATAATCTAATAATTTTGATATTTTACACCAAAAATATTTGGCATGCAACCACCCCTGCAAAAGAGAAGATAGTTTGAAGTTAATGACCCCAAAAAACACTTTAAAATGCTAATTCCAAAACTTATTAAATTCTAATTTTACTATGATTTCCAACCGTTAAAACGCCTAAAATCAGAATATTGAACTTGATCACAAACTTCCTACAACAATGGAGGTAGCGAGCTAGTAAGAGCAAGTGACCCATTCCTAAGGAGCAACAAGTTAGAATCATCATTTCTAATGTCAATACAAAGTTATCCTTTTAGTTAAATATGCAATGTGTCACTTCTTATGACGAGCTTGTCCCTAGGGGCCTCAACATTGAGAGAGCCCTAATAAAAAACAACAGAAGCATTGGTAAGAGCATGATTAGGGTACAAACCCTAGACATCCATAGAAACATAAACAATAACTATAGCAGATTAGTGAGGTTGAAATACTAGAAAGATTGAGACATTATAGGTAATAACAAAAATATTACAATCTAAAGATTGTAGCCAATAACAAGCACACTATGTAGCTTAGTGACATTTGTGAATGTAATCTACAGTAAGAAGAATGATAGTCACTTGAGATGTGACAGTCAAAAAGAGGCTGAGCAGTGACAAGATAATAAAGCTCAAACCTTTCATAGTAAAGTGGAGATTTTAACAGTGAATTTCCTTACCCCCTTGCTGACCTTAAGGGTTTTCAAATTCTTTTGGTAGTGTTAGACAAGGAAAATGCAATCAAGGAATGACTGTCCAAATGAAGTAACAATGGTAATCGTAGGTTCAATGTTTCTTCTTAGCCATTAATGTATAATGGAGGTAGTGGATTGCATGTTTGAGCAATGTTTTGAGACTCATCAAAGATGGGAGAATAGTGAATAATACCTTGTGGATTGTGAAATAGTGTCAATAAGGTTGAAGGATCTTAAGAAATACAATACCATGGTACAATGAGTCCCTTGTAGTAAGTAGGTAGTCTATAGGGCATAGTTTGATATTATCGAAGGATGCTCATGAAAGGAATCTTCAAGTGATAGTGAGTGAGTTGTTTGAGATTGCAGCTGAGGGTGCAATACCCAGTCTTAAAGGAAGTTAGCAAAGTAGTAAATGTGCAAAAAAATTGAATCGTACACAACAAAAAATTCACAATGTTATCTTCCATAATGTCTTGAGTTTGAAGAAAAAAATCTCATTGTATCTTCATGATTAAAGTGGTGACCTTAATAGTCAATCACTACCAACCATGATTTTAAAAGATGCTATTGTGCTTATGGAGGCAACATTTTAAGCAAGGCAGTGAGTGGTGCTTTGGAACAATGGCAGGTATGAAGGACTTGCTTTATATACATACTATGCAATCTAGCTTAAGAAAACGTTCTTAGAATAGATTGAAGGTGGATTATGGAACTCAAGGGTTACCATGAAAAGGATTAAAGAAAAGACTGAAATCTATTTAAAAGCCACGGTCATGAAGATATTAAAGATGTGACATGAAAAACCCTAGTAGCTAGACTAATGAATATAGTGCCAAAGAGGATAGCATGCTGGGGTAGATTTAGGAGATCTCCAAATTATCTAATTACAAGGAAATACATTATTTATTTATTTATTTAATTAAAAGAAATCGTTCTAAACCCTACATAGGATACATTGATACTTCAAAATCCTCTAAAGGAATTTGAGATTATGCAAATATATGTCAAGTAACATTCATAAGGTTTAGAAAATCTTGATCACTCTCTAGAATAGCCCATTAAACATGGGTTGTGCTTGAATGCACTACATAATTGATATAACACAACCACTCTACATATCAACCAGAGTTATAGGCTCTTTATTGTAGCAAGAGGTAATCACTCTTTGATCATGCTATAATTACATCCCAACCTATTAAAATTGAGACAACCTGAATGCACCCAATGATGATTGAAACCTACATTATACAACCTAAATTAACTACATTATATGAGTGCCTCTATTTCTATCACAACATAGCCACATTAAACTTGGGTCACACATGAATGCATCCTGTATTTGTTATAAAACAACTATGCCACATGACCAATAGAGTTATGGATTGCATAATTACAGTCACAAGAATCTATTCCTTGGTTGTGATCTTATGGTGATTCCACACAACAAAATCTAGACATGAAATTCTTAAAACCCTTAACCTCTAAAAATGAAATCTAATGAGATGTTGCTATAAAATATGATTTTCAAACCTAGAACTACAAATCTGACTTTATAATAGAATTCAGCAAAAAGACAATGACTACCCTCAACCTGGCGATATCTTCTTGAATTTTTTCTAATTTTTCCCAAGAAAATCATCCTTATTTCTCCACAAACTATCTCAAGTAGAGCAAAACACTGTCACAATAAATCAAGTGCAAACTCACTTTTCTTTATGTTGGCCACAATTTGATTTTTTCTATTTTTCATGTTTGTTGAAAATTTGATAAAAATGATAGCCGACATTTCAATGAACCCTAGGTTCGTCAAAATTTTGATGAACATCGGGGATAAAATTTCAAAAATTGAAAATTACACATTAAATTTTACATATTTCATTAGACAATTTCGTCGGATTTTGCAGTCAAATGTATTAGTGTGAATAGTAACACTGAATATAATTAGGCTTGCTGTCAAGGGCTCACTTCCTAGAAAAGAAGAAAGGCTCACTACTAGAAGGACTCACTATCTAAAAGAAAGAATGAAAGAAGAAACTATCACAAAGAGATTGACTATCTCAAAGCAACAGAAAAATCCACCACTACAACTATGCCATCCGCAACCTTTGGCTCACTACCTCTAAAAAATTCAAGCACACTGAAATGTAGAAACCTTTTGCTCACTACATCCAAAAGTCATTATCATTTAAGCTCACACTTAGATCACCATATTTGATAGCATTCAAATCTCTTACACACCACATGCCATCTCCAAAAAATTACCTTGCATTTATACTATCTATGAACATAAAATTCATCCTACTCCCTTCCAATTTTGTTTTTTACTAAGTACTGGCCCATGCCTAAATGAACATCATCAGCACATTTTTTTATGAACTCCACCACATGTCTACTCAGCATTCTCTGAAGGGATATTCCCCTTCACCTTTCAAACATCCCCCGCCATGTTTCCATGTGTCGTCGCACACACTAAAAAGCTGCTTCCTTTCATTTTTGAGTCGGCCCTACCTACGCACCACATAGCCTTCATTTGCATATGCTTTGGTGGACCCCACAATTGGTGCTAATATAAAAGAACACTTCCATGTGTCTTCCTGGTACAAGCCTTCAATGGTGAAAAGGAGGGATGAACCAAAGGCTACGAAATACTACCATGTGTCTCTTCGGTGGGGACTTCTTTGAAGCAAGGATGGAGTGAATTGTTGACTGTGATATATTGCCATGTGTTCTAACTAGCTCACTAGGTGGCAACACTTGTCTAAACAAGGCTTTTTTGAGACCACTAACATCATTTGCAAGGGATGTATTTGGACGGGGAGCGGCCACATGCTATGCCCCGAATCTTTTTTGTTGTAACGACCGAGGGGAATCATTGCTGCTACATCATTGCTATGGGTACCAATTTTTTTTTGTTATTGCTTGCCAAGTGGTGGGAATGCTCACTATATATGCTGCTCCTTTCTTCAAAAAAAGGGTTCCATTTGTTCTATGCATTCCAAAATTGTAAGAAATACAAATATTTTAGAAAGACAATAGGCCTTTTTATTACTTTAGATTATTGCAAAAAGACTTGAAGACTATGCCACTATTCAACTTTTTTGTTTCTCTCATGCTATTTGATAAAATTTATACTATGCCATTATTGTTTTTGAATGGTTCATTTGTAGAACTTCTATAATTTTAATGCAAGTTTGTTGGTTTAGATCATGTCTTTTGACTCTTCTTTCTAGTAAATGGGTGTGAAAATTATTTTATATCATTGAATGTATTATTCATGCTTCAATCTTTAATTTTTTTCATTCTAGGATACATCAAATTATTGAGCAAGCCCTTAGATCCTATCCAAAAGATAGATTTATCATGTATTTTATCTAATTATTGGTGCATCTCCTTAGTTAGATCTTTCATTTTTATATTTGCATCTTTTTCCCTTTCCAAACCCTAATTATAGAAGAAGTTGATTTTTTTAAAAACCCAAAGGTCACTTAGTTTAGTGCAATAGGTCCCCCATAAACTGAATTTCCCACAAAGGGTTGTTACCTTGCCAATTTTTGGCAACAACACTATCCACAACCTAAACAATCTCAATTAGGTTGGTCTCAATGAAATGTATACACCTTGTTAGGAAATATTGTATTCAAACCCACAATCTTAAATCATTTCCTACATAACCTGTGAGAGATTAAAATGCATACAAGTTTTCCAAATGTACAGATCAAATAGACAAGCCACAAGATAACATAAGATATACCCTAGGAAAACTCTCAAGAGCGAAAAAAAATAGCCTCCAAAATTATCCATACTCCATCATATTAATCAACAACAAAAAAATATAAGAGTTACAATGAATACCTTTAAAGCATCAAGCCCTCCAATGCATTCCCATGTGTCCAAGCATGAATCCACACATCCCATGCCATGCTTCACAAATGTACTCCATAGGAAGACTCAATAATGATAGCCAAACCACTAAGCCAACCTAAACCACTACACACATGTTTGCTTTTATAGACACAAGCTCACACAAAAGAAAACTAGTGGTAAGGTAAAACCATGCATCAAAAAACCATGTGAATACAAAACCACTAACCCCTTATTTAATATTGGGTACTAGGATATCACATTATTTAATATCTTCCCAATATTAAATCATTATCACATGTCTCCAACACAAATAATAATAATACAATGTTACAATACAACATAAGTGGATCCCTAATAATTACCTACTATGATTAACAACACCACCAAGGTGTATCACAACTAAATAATTATTTAATTACAATAATATGATAAATCAATTTATGCAATGGTGTACAACACCATATCTCAGCATTCTTCCACTTGTATACATTGCATAAGGGATCGATACATGAATTACATCATCATAGCCATCCATGAAACCACATGAATCTATAACATACTTTCATGCTCCATCAAGATACCTGCAATAAGAACCAAGTGACCACCATCTCAAGTAAGAACTCCTCTCATCCTCCAACATGCCAAGGTGAAGATGCGCCAATCCATGAGCACAAGCATCAAAACCAAGTGATAACAAAGGATCCAAACAAGTTGTTGTCAACTAAAAAACCCATGCAATTGGAAATAGCATCCACAACACATGCTGATACATCCAACCATCCATGCCTCCAAGGTATCAACACATTAGCAAACTCATGCCAAGAACATATGCAACCTACAAATTGCAACCAAGCTCCCTATATAAAACCTATCAATGAAGTACATGCATATCCAGGAACTCCTACTACATAAGTAATGTCAAATCATATCAATTGTACCAATCAACACTATACATCAAGGTCTAATAAGTAAATGAAAGCATGAAGTACGAAGAAAAAAACAATGATCCACACATGCAACCCAAGAAGTTGCATAATCTCTCACATGTTGCCACCATCCTCCCCAAAAGCATAAACATACAAGGAACCATGAAGAGAGAAACCTGTAAACCATAATGTCCTCCTAGTAACACCTCAAAAGTGTACTATTGTGTCAAGTATGATCTCCTAACAACCCCGAATGAAAATCCTCAACAACATCCATAACACTAAACCTCATAGATCAAGTACAACATATGAATCAATGTAACAATGCCAACATGAATGTAAGCTTCTCTAATCAAGAAGATCAAACTCAAAGTATCCATCCCCAATACTAGAAATCAACCCATATACCATCTCCTAACAATCCTCATCAAATAATGATATCATAAACTCAAATGCACAAGGAGATAACCATGCTATAACATCCCTCAAAATGAATCCTCCAAAACTATCTATCCATACCTCAAGATCCATATCTATGAAAGATAAAGTATATAAAATTGAATGCTAAACCAATCCTCAAATGAGTATCCACATTAAATCACCATGAAACAATTGAATTCCATGAGAAATTAAAGCACAAATCATAACACATATGAAAGATATAATGGGTGAATACCTCTCAAATAAAGAACTTCCAAGTAGACCAAGAGTGGGGAAGGATAATTCTCCTCTAGGATAAACAAGCCATCATGAATCACTCCAAGAAAAATATCTTCTATTGGTCCATCATGAACTCATGTCCATAACCAGGTGAAAGCTGCTCAGTCTTCCTGCTAAAACCTCCAAAGAGTAACTGTCTCAAGAAAATGTCCCTAATAACAAGAGAACTCCAACCATCACCTATATCTCTAAGTATCCACAAGAACCTATAACCAACCAATCCATGACAAACTTCAAATACAACATAGCACCATCATGAAGTAATCAAGAAAATGATCAATGTACTCAATACAAAGAGAATCACACATGATCAATGTCAAAGCTCCAACTACAGAATCAAGAACTTATCATGACAACATGATCTAACCTTCTCCTCCTAAGAGATTACATGCACCATAACATACATCCTAGTCTTAAGAGAAGATGTAATATGCCAAAATCTAATCTAGAATCAAGAGTGTACCATAACATCATAACAAACACTTTAAACCAAGAAAACATATCCCCAATCACATGAAGATAACCATACCAACAATGTATCCACGTCACTACCAACAACTCCCACTGAACCATGATACGGGATACACATGGCATCATGACTACCATCTCCTCCATGAAGATCATCTAGGTCTACACACACTCAATTGCAATGTCAGTAACATACTAGTAAACCAATATCTCCAAGCCAAGAAGATACATACAACTGCCAACAAACCATCACAAACCAATCCAACACCATGAAGTCATCACTATCAAAAGCTCCCACTGAAAGTGTATAACCAATGAATGTAACAAGATATCCACATGCTACAAGTCCCATGAAACAACTAATCAAGTACTCAAATCATCCATCCTCTCAATCCCAAAACAACATACTAATGCATAAATGACCACAAACAAGGTTGTGCCAACTAATGAAATATACAACATCAATAAATCAAACTTGGTGGATATAGATAGTCCACATCTGAGTCATCCCACTATAATCAATAGGTTGTGCATACCTACCAACCACATAACTCATAGATCCAACCACTGAAACATGCAAACTCATTATCACATTAGTAACCACAAACTGAGATATCAAAGAAGATAACCCTGTAGAAATCAAGACTCAAGCACCAAATCAACCATAGATCTAATTTACCAACCATATGCACAAATGAGTAATCATAGTCAAGGAACCAAATAAGTATCAAAAAGATAAAATGAACAATCATAGTCAAGGAACCAAACACCACATATATGATCATGTTGTGCCAATGCATCGAATGTACCTACATATCCATGACACCATAACCATAACCATCATTGTACCTACACTCAACTATCACCCATAAAAGACTCCAAGTCTCAAACCATGTCTAACCATGTCCTTAAAACGAAAGACAACATGTGTGCATGTCACCATCAAAGTCCCAACTCTAAAAAAACACCTATAAACCTGTACTTGGAAGCACCAATCTGATAATCAGTTGTAGCATCATAAATAACATATAAAATCATGTACTCCCTCAAGGTTTCACCTCTTGAATCATTCAGATGCTCACACAATCACACCCCAAATCTCAGGTACCTACAAGTGATCAAACAAGTATCAAACATTCCCTACATCACAATCAGATATTTTGACTGAACCACTATGTAGTACACTACAAATGCTCTTCAATGCCTCTTCGAAATAAAAAATCTAACTCTGTATGCAAAAGTTATGACCAAAACCATACAAATGAGAACATCTAACTTCTAGGCTCCAAAAACATGTCAAAATGGAAAAATTAGGGAACCAAACTTATACCACTACATAGTTCTCAGAACTAGCTTTCCAATGACTACAAGAAGTCAAAAAACCAACGTTGTGGGTGAAAGTTATGTAAAATTGAAAAAATGGCTAGAAAAAGATTTCGTAGTGGCTATTGGGTGGTGGCTTGGTGGCTCCACCGATGGTAGTGGCAACTAGGCAGCACTCAAGTGGAGGAGTGGTGGTGGAATCCAAAACCTTATGCAATTTAATTTAATTTTTCAACATAAAAAAAATTTCCCCCTCCCCCCATATGGCAAACCAAACCAACATTTTTAATATGGTTTATATCATTTTGAATTTTGGACTAGCACTTTACATGGTGGAATTTTTTTTAATTTAAAAAATATTTCAAAATATTTCAAAAGGTAGTTTAAGTAAATTTTTTTGGCAAACTGGTCATCATCGGTTGGTAAGTCAACCACTTGCTACTACTAGTGGGGACCCTGGCACTGTCGGTGATACCATGTGAATACAAAACCACTAACCCCTTATTTAATATTGGGTACTAAGACATCACATTATTTAATATTTCCCCAATATTAAATTATTATCACATGTCTCCCACACAAATAATAATAATACAATGTTGCAATACAACATAAGTGGGTCCCCAAATAATTACCTAGTGTGATTAACAACACCAACAAGGTGTATCACAACTAAATACTTATTTAATTACAATAATATGATAAATCAATTTATGCAACGGTGTGCAACACCATATCCCAACACACCTCAAACATGCAACACTAAATAGGTTGGCACCAAACACTTTTGCAATAGAAATAATGAAGGAAAAACACAAGAAGGATTAACTAGGACCCAAATCTACATCCACATGCTTCACCACGCTTCCATAAAGAACAAAAAACCTCCACAATTAGCACTAGCATGCCAAGTCATCCAAACCTACACTAACACTAACAAGCAAACACATACACACCTCTCCTAGTCTAAAAATAACATGCGAACCATAAATCAACACTTCACAACATCCAAACAACATCCTAGATATCCTAGCATCATCAAAATATTCTACAACACTACCACAACCACCTGTAATTAAGAACACCATCATTCTATGCAACCAAAGATACTTCCACAAAACACAACTTATGAATCTAGACTTCTAAAATAGTTGAACACTAGAAACTTCAAGGGAAGGAATTTATAGACAATATGAGCATCTTCCCAAATTTGCAAGACAATAAACTACAATGTAGAGAAATGTGGAGCAATCTCATTTCTCCTAGAAAACCTTCTATATAGGCAAACACATAGTCAAACACAACTTCCACTACTGTACAATCGAATACTTTAAACTCTTTGTATAGCACCTCTAAACACCTTTGATCATCACATCCAAACCATACAAGCATAACTTCAACCATGAAGAAATGCATAACTCAACATAGAACACACTTTTATCACACTACACTCTTTTATTCATTTTTTCTCAAAATCACTTGGAAACCAAGTGAACCAACTGTATTAGCAACACCACAAACACCTTCTCATCATGGACACACTAGAGGTTGACATTGTAGGAGTTTATGGTGAACTCCTCAAACACCCCAGAATCACCTACAAGACAAAATGACTTCCACAAGAGAGAAATGGCAGAAATATTATGCTATCATTAAGATACAAGAATGCCAAATTGAATATGGAAAAGTACATATGAAGCCTTGCTTATATAGGCAAGGTGGTGAAAATACTTCCAAGAGGTGCATTAACTCCTACTACCCATAAAAGGTGGGAGGTTTTACCTACTTGGTAAATGACAAAACATGTGGCATAACCTCCTCAAGTGAAGACAAGAGAGAGGTGGCACATAAATCCAAAAGAGGGTGTGACATTCAACTACCCAAAGGTGGGTGTGAATGACACATGTGAAGAATTATGCCACATGTCCTCCTCCTAACCATTATCATATAACCTAAGCAAGCTTAATAATGTGTGTAGGAAAAATAAATATTCCCTAACATAAGGAAAATAAAAAACCTACACCAACACCCCCTTAAGCATAGCTTAGGTGGGTGAAAATCCACAAATATGCAAATATGGGTCTCGGCTACTAGGCCATGTCAGGTACCCATGTACATGTAATGCAAATGAAATCTCTCACAAACAGAGAAAAGGAGAAAACCCAGTGGGACAAAACTCCTCCCCAAAAGAGAGATACAATAAAATAATGATATCCATCACAAATCCAATCAATCTCTATCCAAATAAAGGATAATAAAAGAGATCATAGGATCCCCCCATAAGAGATAACCTACTGCAAGAAGAAGCACTGGAAGTACACTGTGGAGTAACACTAAAATCCTGAATGCGGCAAGCAAGGAAAGATACTTCCGTTTTCTAGAAACCATATTAGAGTCACTCAAGGACTCAAGTCAGAATCATGAAAAAGCAACAGCAGACCCGATGCCAAGGAACACTGGAAAACTCGCAAACTGGCACATCTCTGGAATCTATGAAGCAATAGTTGATTGAAAGATGATCTGGAACTGAACTAAATTGCAGAGATCAAATAATGCAAGCTTAATGCACACAAATAAGAAAATAGTGCATGCATTGATAAATGTTCACATCTACCTCCATTATGAAAAATGACCTCAGATTTGTATAGAGGATGGAATCAGCTTTCCAACAATACCTTTTTTTTTTGAAAAATCTATTCACAATGAGTAGACAAAAACAAAAACCCAAAAATATTTTGAAGCCAAGAACAAAACCCATAAATCATTTTTCCTACAAATTAGTGGAAGCTATATTTCTAAAGAAAAAATGAAAACAGCTCCAATAAAAACGACTTGCATAAAACCCTTGGATTCAATGGCAAGGTCCTCCAAACCCCAACTTGCACCCAGCAAAAATTTCATGCCAAGATTGATCCCTCTGATTTGGGAAGAAGTCTACAGCACTAAAGCTCTGATACCATGTAGGAGCTGAGATATAGCTCTGATACCATGTAGGATTTTATGGTGAACTCTCAAACACCCCAGAATCACCTGCAAGACAAAATGACTTCCACAAGAGAGAAATGGTAGAAATATTATGCTATCATTAAGATACAAGAATGCCAAATTGAATATGGCAAAGTACATATGAAGCCTTGCTTATATAGGCAAGGTGGTGAAAATACTTCCAAGAGGTGCATTAACTCCTACTACCCATAAAAGGTGGGAGATTTTACCTACTTGGTAAATGACAAAACATGTGGCACAACCTCCTCAAGTGAAGACAAGAGAGAGGTGGCACATAAATCCAAAAGAGGGTGTGACATTCAACTACCCAAAGGTGGGTGTGAATGACACATGTGATTGTAGAATTATGCCACATGTCCTCCTCCTAACCATTATCATATAGCCTAAGCAAGCTTAATAATGTGTGTAGGAAAAATAAATATTCCCTAACATAAGGAAAATAAAAAACCTACACCAACAGACATCAAACCGTAATATAGATGAAAACATATTGCAACAATCTCAAAAACTCCAACAATCTCCACACTAGGGGTTGACATCAATGTGATATCAAACCACAACACATCCACACTTTACACTGATGGAAACAGTACCAACAATATCCAACAAATCCAATACTAGGGTTTGAAATCAATGGAAACACCAACATTCTTCCAAAAACATCCCCCTTTGTCATTGATGGCAGCGCCAGCTTTGAAAAACTATCAACAACAAAAGAAACTTTTCATCAAGTAGCACTCCCCCTTACTAGGGCATCTCTTACACTTCTTTTCCTTGTGTCTTTTAGACACTATTCTCTCCCCTTTTTTTTTCTCTGCAATCATCACTTTCTCTCCCCCTATCTTGAGGAACTTTTCATACTTTATTCTCTCCCTCTTTGACATCAATGGAAAAGGGAAACATCTTTCCTTTTAACATCACATGTACACTTTCACTTTAGGCAACACCAACAAGCTACTACTCTCTCTCCTCTACTATTTCCATACAACTCTCTCTACTGCACATTTTTTACTACTAATTCTTCACTTCTCTCTCTTTTGCTTACTATTTTCTCTCTTCCCCCCTTAGGGGCACAAAATATTGTCCCCTTGACTATACCAAACAAGAACACTACTACCTACTCCCCCTAAGAGGTAGCCTTCAACATCAGTCTAGGACCAAGAACGTATCTTGAAATGCTCCCTGGAAAAATGCACACTCTTATGAATCTAATTGAAAGGAGGGGAAATAACCCCTAAATTTTTTTAGAGATACTCAAATGTAACTTTTGGAAGATCCTTTGTAAAAACATCTACAACTTGATCCTTTGTAGGAACATACTCCAACTTCACCTCATTCTCTACAACTTTTTCTCTTAGAAAGTGATACCAAATAGATATATGTTTTTTCTTGAATGCATCATTCGGTTCTTTGAAATATTGATAGCACTTGCATTATCACAAAGAATAGAAATAGGTTCATTATATGATACTCTAATATCCTTCAATGTCTACTTTATCCACAACACTTGTCTACAACATGACATTGCTACTATATACTCTACCTCTACAGTAGATAATAACACTGAATCCTGCTTCTTACTCAACCAAGACACCAATCTACTTCCAATAAATAAAGCACCTACACTTGTACTTATGTCATCTATACAACTTTCCCAATCTACATTTGTATATGCACTAAAGGAGAAATTAGTATCCCTAGGATACCATAAACCAAAGTTTGGAGTGCTCTTCAAGTATCTAAATATCCTCTTCGCTATTGCCACATGATTTTCTAGGATCTTCTTGAAATATTTCCACAAGACACACTGTATGCATGATATCTGGTCTAGTACTAGTTAGATATAGTAGTCCACCAATCATTGATCTATAATTTCTTTGATCTATCTTAGGATATTCATCATTTTTTCTTAACTTACAAATAGTAACCATAGGAGTACATACTAGTTTAGAATCCTCCATTCTAAACTTCTTCAACATTTTCTTGACATACTTAGACTATGACATGAATATACCTTTTTTTGATTGACTAATTTGTAGCCCAAGGAAGAAATTCAACTCCCTAAACATTGATATCTCAAACTCTTTCTACATCTCCTCTACAAAATTATTACACATACTTTCATTTCATCTAAATATTATGTCAACATATACAACCACAATCAAGATTTGATCTCCTTCAACCTTGAAGTAAAGGTTGCTATGTACAGTGCCCTTGTTAAATCCTTGTTGTAATAAGTACTTGTCTAATATTTCATACCAAGCTCTAGGAACTTGTTTGAGTCCATATAAGGCCTTCTTCAATCTTCAAACCATATTAGAATCATCTAATAACTAAAAACCTTTTTGTTGAACTAAATGTACACGTATTCTTCCAAATCACCATTCAAGACTATAGACTTGGCTTCCATCTGATATACCTTCAATTCTTAATGTGATTCAAAATCCAAAAACATTCTAATGGAATCCATCCTTGCCACCAGAGAAAAATTCTCTTTAAAATATATTCCTTCCCCTTGTGAGTAGCCCTTACACACAAGTGTAGCCTTATTTCTAGAAACCTTTCCATCCTCATTTAGTTTTTTCTTGAAAACCCATTTAGTTCCTATTACATTCTTGTTTGCTAGTCTCAGGACCAATTCCCAAGTTTGATTCTTCTCAATTTGTCCCAACTCTTCTTTCATAGCTTTGATCCAATTCTCATCTTTGCATGCCTCAATTACAATTTTAGGTTGTACCATAGAAAGTAAACAAAATTTTACCTATTCCTTTGTCATAGAAATTTTTCTTCTTGCTATCACACCTTTTCTCTTATATCCAATGATTTGATATTCAAAATGATTCTTCTACACATACTTAGGATTCTTAGGCATCTTTGTTATAGCTTCTTCCTCTTCAACTGTCATTTATTTTTCTTTCTCTTCATCTTTTTCTTCTTCACTGCAAGGGGGTTCATTAGATTCATATCCTTCAATCATAACTTAATTTTGATGTGGTTCTTTATCCACTTTGAAACTTGCACTCTCAACTATCTTCTTCAACCTTTTGTTGTAGCATCAATAGGCCTTGCTTTTTGTAGAGTATCCAAGGAAGATTCCTTCATTAGATATTGTATAATACTTCCCTAAGTTTTCTTTATCTCTTCTGATATAGAATTTACTTCCAAACACTCTAAAATATTTCATAGAAGGATTTTTACCAACCATAACTCGTAGGGAGTCTTTGAACTATTCACTCTTTCTTGACCTTTGCTAAGAATATAGAATGAAATATGAATTGCTTCTCTCCAATAGAAATTTAGTATATTTTCTTTCTTCATCATAGTCCTAGATGCTTCTTGAATTGTTTTGTTCTTCCTCTCCACAACTCCATTTTGTTGAGGAGTTCTAGGAGCTAACAAATGTCTCTTTATCATGATCTTCGTAAAAAATGTTAAACTCGTTTGAAGTAAACTCACCACCTCTATCAGACCTTAAACACTTGAGTTTCATATCCATTTCATTCTCAACCTTAGATTTAAATACTCTAAAATTTTCTAGAGATTTTTATTGTTCTTTGAGAAATGCCACCCAAGTAATTCTACAATAATCGTCTATCAACAACGTAAAATACATGTCACCATGAGAGCGTCTTATTTTGGTAGGTCCACATAGGTCTATATGCACCAACTCCAAAGGAGTTGCAGTATAATATTCTTTAGTCTTGAACCTGTTCTTTGTTCACATTCCAAACTAACATTCTTTTTAGATTGCATTGATAGGTTTTGTAATATTTGGCAATCTCTCATAGAATCAATAGAACTAATCTTCACAAGACTATCAAAATTGACATGACCCATTCTTCTATGCCATAGCCAACTTTCATGGATTTGAGACATAAATCACTTAACACCACCATATTTGAGCCAAAAAACATTACCTTTTGTCCTCATTCCTATAGCAACCAAAGTACCAAAGCCTCCTTTTATAGTTTCACAACCATCATCCCCAAACATCAAATTGTTTCCTCTACTACACATTTTTTCTACACTTAGAAGATTATGCTAGAGACCCTTGACATAAAGAAAATCATTTGTTTTATGCTTACCATCAAAACTAATTGAACCTTTTCCATAGATCTTAGCAGATGTATCATCACCAAACTTAACAAGACCACCATCATACTTTTTAAGTTTAACAAACTTACTCTTATCACCTGTCATATGATTTTAGCATCCACTATTAATTATCCAGTAGTTTCTTTCTTCTCTTGCCATAAAAGTAGTCACCATAGTTCCATCAACCTTGTGACCTATTTGTGAAGCACTTTCCTCCGCACATCTTTTAGGATTAGTAGAACTATTTCCAACATTTAAAGTCATTAACAAGAATTAATCACTTTCTTCATCAAGTTAATCTAATTCCTCATCATCAGATACACCATTTTCTTTCTCGGTATAATAACTCTTCTTGATAGATTTACCTTTATGATCCTTATGTTTTCCATTTGCAACTTCGATTGGACACTTAGAATTATAATGACCTATCTTTCCATAATTGAAACACTTATGCAGTAACTTACCTTTGTATTTTCCAAAGCCCTTTTTCAATCTCCTTACAAAATTTTCTTCCACTTCATCAAGATCATCAAGATTTGATTTATTAAATTTTATTTTTTTTGTATCACTTGACCAAACTCTCTTAGTTCATAAGAAATTAAACCACCAAACATCTGATCTCTAGAATATTAATCTAGATTTTTGAGCTTCCTCAATAGCAAATACTTTAGAACTATAATATTTAGGAAGAGTTCTTAAAAACTTTTTCACAACATCACTTTCTTCTAGCTTTCCACCAATACCATTGATGACATTGACAACTTCATCTACTTTGAGCATGTAGATAGTAATATCTTCATCTTCAAACATCCTAAGGGTTTCAAATTTGTCTTAGTAGTTCTACATCTTTGCTTGCTTGACCTTATCATCTCCTTCATAAATTCTTTGCAAGTTTGTCCACATCTCTTTAGTAGTTTTGAGACATCACTTTTCCTAGTTTTGAATCAAAAAGACCACTCAAAATAGAATTCCTTTATTTTTAATTGTTCTCATCACTCATCAGACCATTTTTAGGAAAGGTATATCCCTTTTCAACTAATTGTCAAACACCAAACCCTAGAGAGATAAGAAAGGATTCCATCCTAGCTTTCTAACAAGAATAATTTGTTCCATCAAACAGTGGAGCTTTGACACCATTCATAGAGGGCTCCATCATTATCTACCTAGCCTCTCACTTTCCTATATGCTTACACTTTTTCCTATCCATATTACCCATATAATTTTCATTCCCCATCCTAATCCCACTATTAGTCACATGGTATATCTTAGTTGGGCATCAGATAGATTGGGTCTATTATCCCAATTCCTAAGCTTTACTCATTTATTATAGAATACATTCGTAGGATCCTAACATATTTCTAAGATTCAATATCATTTTATTAGTTAGGCTTTTGTTGTCTATAATCAATTGTATATATTGTACATGGAGTCAGTCTTGTGTCACCATCTAGGTTTTATCATTGCATATACTTATCACTAGGTCCCACCTTTATGTATGTCACCAAGAGTCCCCATCCAATTGGTTCTTGTAGCAGAATTCAATAGCCCCCTAAGGTTTCAATCCATCTCGATTGTTCATTGTCATGTTGATCCTATAATTTATCTCATCCACCCTTTCTTCACAAGATACATCATTCCTTACATTAGACCACATCAATTCAATTCACCCATTGTCCTCATGGTAAATGATATTTAATATTTCTTGGTGATTTTTCATTTTATTTATCTCTTTGAGATTCATACTATACCTACTCAGGGTTTCCACGATCCATCATATCATTGTGTGCTTTGACTAGTAGAAATAGGAGCATACATTGGATTTTGTGATCTTAATTTCTTAGTTGTCTTGTATTGTACCCACTAAGATCTGTTGTGATCTTATATTACACTCAGGAATCTTCATGTTTTTTTAGTTTTATAACATCAACCTCTCCAATTTCCTTCATTACATTGTGTGATGTTGGACTAACCTTTCTTGTTTGTTGTGTTAGTCCTATGCATGTGATACAAAGTCACCTTGGTTCCTTATATCCTAGTGCATATTATCCCATGCTATATAAAATTAAGTTCTCACTACATGGAAACATAATTCATAACATGAAATTGCTCAATTTCCCATCCTACCATCTACCATTCCCATTCCCTCATATTTTATCTCCATTCCTATTATCTCTTTCCTAATCATTGGGTTTTCAATGTGCAAGTGTCTACCAACCACTTTCCCCATTGGGTTGGTTCAATTTTGGTTGGTACACTATGGTGACACCTATCATCTACCCATATTTTTATCATTTCATTTAAATTAAGTTGTTTAGGATTTGTTATCCTAAGCATCTTTTCATCTAGTCATTACCATTTCATTTGTGCATTAAGTTGTTTAAAGTTTATGTTTTTAAACATCTTACCACTAGTTCATTCTCATTTTAGATTGCATAAATTATTTTAGTGGAATTCTTGTTATATTGCATTACTCGTGTAGTATCATTATGTCATTGGGTTCATTTAAAATATATTTCATCTCATCACATTTTAGTTTAATTTAAATTACATTAGGTTCATTTTTATAACATTACATACTAATCCATTTGAATTTCATTTTTATTTAAAATAAAATACATCCATCTATAAATCCATCACATATCATTCATGAACATCCTAAATCACTACCTCATCATTAGGTTGATCATATATTTACATACATACTCATCTTGTATCAAACGTGCTAGTTCACATCACATTTGTCTAACATATATTTATCGCTACATCTTGTATTACAAATGATTAATGTCATACATGATAATCATATGTGTGCATGCATCAATTCATACATTAATATACATCATAATCATAATTATCTACACATCATACATATATCATCCAGAAATAAACACATACATATCATAAACATCCATATCCATAATCCTGAAATCACCATAGTCCATATCATATATTGATATCAAAATAATGCCCATCATAAACATCCATAGGTGTCATCAAAATAATACAAATTTCCATGTTCAAGTGCATCAAAATAAAATTCTATATACATATGATACATAAAATGTCATGAATCAATATGAATAGAAAAATGATTGAATGTTGTAATTAGGACTTATGTCTTGATCAATGAATCAAAGGTCACCTATATAGGATCTCTCATCCATCCCAATAACTTGTGTATCTACCAAAATTGTTAGCTATCCCAACCTATCTCCTCTACCCACTGCTCCCCACATCTAAATGTGTGGGGGATGGTAGCATTGATCCACTCAGTCATCCCATCCTCCTCTTCCCTATGGTGTCCCCATCAATCCACTCCTTTCCAACCCTAATCATAGTAACCCACTTCCCTCTAAACTCGATGCTTGTAAAAATAAGCGTCTCCTCTCTGTCTCAAGCATTGTTGCATAATACAATCCCAATAATATTAGGCCTATCTACCCAGCCACACAATCATTTGCATATCTATTGCTCCTCCCCCTTATGCTTTTGTGGTGTCCCTCTCCTACTAATATTTATCTCTATTGGCATGTAGTTGACTCCTCTCGATGTCCCACACATCTCACACCAATCAAAAGCTATCTCTCTTTGTGGTGACTATTTACACCCCCCCTATAGGTTGTGCATTTTTCTTGCAATTTTTCCCTCTCTACTATCATTGTAGATATATCCCTAGGTGTTGATTAGCCATCTATATCTGGAGGTTATTGATCTTCATTATACTACTAGCCACATCATCTAAGGCCTTATATAGAAGGCCCTATAGTAGGTTAATCCTACTCTCTACCACTACCAATCTCCCCTCTAAGTCATTACCTCGTCACCTCCCCTCCTCTTGTCCTACATGTGGCATAACCTCCAGGTCTGACATCTCAAGATCAACTTCTATCCCCTCACCCTTACCCTACCCTCTCTATCATCCTTGTCCTCACCATCCTCCTCCTCCTCCTCCTCCTCCACCAACTTCTCCTCAACCACATCATTCCCATCATGTCTTTTCTTGTGGTGTATGAACCCTTCTCACCCTTTGTCTCTCTCCCACTATAGCATCCTCTTATCCCACTACCTCTACTTGCACTGGGGTAGCAACCCTTGCTCCCATTGTTTCTCCTCTTAGAGGCATCACTACCTTCAATCTCCTCCCCTCCACTACTCAATGTATCCCTACATCCTCCCTCTATCATCTTATACTCCTTACCAAGCATATATGACCTCACACATCACAATAGGTAATTAGTGCTAACTTTGGTGCTAGATTTTAGTGTATTTTGAGTGCATGAATTGAACAATTTGGCTAGCATTAAATTTGGCGCAAACACGCAAGTTTAGTTTGGCATTGGATTTTGCACCAAATTTTCTGCTAGAGTTAGCACTGGAATTAGTGTCGATTTTAGCACCAAAAAATCATGGCACCTTCGTTAGCACCTAATACAGCGTTGGAAAGGAATGATTAGCACCCAATTTGCTTCCAGTTTTGCTTCCATGTCTACTCCCATTTTTGCTTCTAGTTTTGCTTCCAATTTTATGTCCAATTTTGCCTCCAAGTTTGCTTCCAATATTTCTTCCAATTTTGCTTCCAATTTTGCTTCTAGTTTTGCTTCTAGTTTTTCTTACGGGTTTACTTCCACTTTTATTTCCAATTTTACTTTCATTTTTGCTTTTGGTTTTGCTTCCAAGTTTTCTTCCAGTTTTGCTTCCAGTTTTTTTTATTTTATTTTGCTTCTGATTTTGCTTCCAAGTTTGCTTCTGATTTTGCTTCCAATTTTGCTTCCAGATTTGCTTTCAGTTTTGCTTCCAATTTTGCTTTCAATTTTGCTTCCATGCTTGCTTATAGTTTTTCTTCCAGATTTACTTCTAGGTTTTCTTCTAGACTTGCTTCCAATTTTTCTTCTAGGTTTGCTTTTGGTTTTGCTTCCAATTTTGCTTCCAAGATTTCTTATGGTTTGCTTCTAGTTTGGCTTCCATTGTTGCTTCCTTTTTTGCTTCTAAAAAATACTTCTTGTTTTACTTCCATTTATTAATTTAATATGTTTTATTTCAATTTAAATAGTTAAACATATTATGCCTCTTAAATAACTCATATGATTATAGAGTAAGTAATTTAATTATTTAACTCATATGATTAAATAACAATATAATTGTATACACCTAAAAAAGGTCATCATATTCAATTAATTAAATACAAGCTATTTAATTAATATTTCAACTACCTATAAATAAAGTCTCACTTTATTTATATTGTTCACTTTTCTCTAATTCTTCAAAATCATATTCTTTTAAATTATTAAATAAATAAAGTTTTCTAAACATGTTTATTTAATTAATCTTCGTTAATCCTGATTAGGAATTAGAGCACATGTCTACTACTTTTTTTTGTGCCACCTCAGAAAGGTCACATGAAAATAAATAATCCTAATTATTAATTAGAATTATCCTCACACACTTCCACCAATTGGAAAAAGCACATGGCTTTATTCTCACACTTCCACCAAATTTGGAGCACATGGTCTTTGTTTCACACACTTGGGTCTCCCATCCATTTGGCATGTTTCCCATTGGTCAAGAGATACTTCCATCCAAATGGCATGTTGTCGTTGGTCAAGGGGGCCGCAACATCTATGCCAACTCACAAGATGCTTGAGAAATCCTATAAATACACCCCTTTGCATTTGCATTTATCATCCACATTTGAAGTAAAGTTATTATGCAAGTTTATCATAGGAGCTTGGAGCATTCTTGGAGTCTTATAGCTAGTTTTTATAGCATGTTTTACTTTGCATTCTCATCCTAGATTAACATATTACTTCATAGTTGCATTTTATCATCCATATTGCATCATAGTTGAATTTTAGATTAGTTTATTTTATGTTTGCATTTGAACATATGTAGAATCATGCATAGATCATTATAGTTTCATATCACATCTTCCATTTCCACTTGATCATTTATCATAATCTCCACTAACCCTTCTAGCACACATTTACACATAGAAATCATTGTAGCTTGCACATTAAGCATTAAATCTCATTTTCCAAGTTGTCATTTTAACAACAATTGTGCTCATAGAAATCTGAGGACCAAATGGTTTAATAAATCCTTAGAAATAGAGGACAATGAGATGTTCTTGAAAGGTTTTATTGTATTATGAAATAGAGTAGTTTACTTGATTCGAATCTTCAATATAAATTTTTTCAATAAGGTTTGTGTTGATATTAATATCTCCACATTTGAAACACACACAAAATGGCACCCACCATGGGGCCTTTAGCTCACTTGATTCTAACTTTCTTGAAAATTTCATGATTACAATTTTAGATTTGAGAGTTTTGGAGCATTTTGCAGCTATTATGGTGCCTTTTGGCAGCATTCTAGGAGTTTTGGCACCTTTTGCTTGAGTTTTGGTGCCTTTTGTAAACTATTCTGAGACCATTTTCACTTGTTCCAAGAACTTTCTGCACTATTTGTAGAGTTTTGGTGCCTTTTGTAAACTGTTCCAAGACCATTTTCACTTGTTCTAGGAACTTTTTGCAGCATTTTTTGAAGTTTTGATGCCTTTTGCTTAAGTTTTGGCACCGCTTGCACCTGTTTTGGTGCCTTTTACAAGTGTTTCAGGGAGTTATGACATCTATAACTTTGTTTTGGCACCTTTTGTCTTTGTTTTGGTGCCTTTTTCTTCTGTTTTGGCACATTTTGTCTCTATTTTGGTGCCTTTTGCAATTTTTCACCAAATCAGAAAACTAACATTTTGTGTTGTTGCTTTGCAGGTTTTCCCAGATTCGCTATCAAATACTCAAACATAAACGACTGACATATTGCAAGGGATGGAAGTTATTTACTTGTTTCCTTTTGGTTAAGTTAGGAACATAGCTTAATTAAAGGCAAATGAACACGATGTCTTTTGTATGTGATGGATTGTAGGCATATGCTCTCCCCTTAACTAGGTGATCCAAAAAGCTAGACCCGTTCTTGTTTATGTGCGAGTGTAAGTGGAGTATATGGTATGTGTTCTCTCTTTATTCATGTGAAATAAAGATTGATCGAACTATGGGTATACTTTCTTCCTTTTGTTTATCCTAGAGGGCCTGCCTTGGCAAAAAATTAATCACCCAAGGGAATCACCCAACCAATAACACACTAAATCCAAGTGACTTCTAGTTAGAATATAAATGTGGATACTTGGGGAAAGTTAAAGTATCATGCGGGTGGCTCCAACAAGAAGGGAAGCAATGGTCTCTTGTCACATGGTCACTCCCTATGAATGGAATGTCTGAATTAAAACCCTTATTGTAGATTTTTCCAAAATCCTTTATCTATTATTTGGTGCAACAATGGTTGTTGCCAAGGCATCCACATTCTCATAGTTTTTAATAGAGATGATCAGTCTTCAATGGGATTTTTATGGGTACTGGGAGCTTGGTTTTCCTAAGAAGTGAGTGCACTATAAGGGGGATCCTATGTAGCCAAGCTTCTAAATTCATCTACTAAAGATAAGTGTGGCTGGGATAAAACCCCATGTGGAATCCAAAATAACATAGTCAAGTACATAGCCTTGGAGTGTATATTCTGCTTCATGTGTCTTCAAAACAAAACTCAAACAAAACACCATCAAAACATCACATTTTGAAATTGAAAACCTTGATTCAAAACTATATTCATTTAGGTAAACAAGTCTACAATTAAAAAATCCAAGAAATCAAACCTTTTGCAGGGTAATTCAACTATTTTAGAGTCATTTTGGGGGTTTCCAGGAGTTTTGGTGCCTTTTTCCTCTGAAGTGGTGCCTTTTTCTTCTGTTCTAGAACCTCTTCTCTCTTTTTTGGTGCCTTTTATAGACCATAAAATAGTAACCTAGGTTCATCCAACTTCTGAAAATCAATCCTCTAAGCAATGTTCAACCTTTCCTTAAGAAAAATAGAGTTTGAACATGCGGTTTGCACAATGATTTCATGAAAGATCAAGATTACAAAACCAAAGATCAAACCTCTTAGTCCAAAACAAAATCAAAAACATTTTTCTATGCTCTATGACTTTAGAGAAAGGTTAGCCTTCATTTTTTACAAGAGAGTTTGCAAGAACAATTTAGAATTATACATGATGTACTATTGTCAATATCCAAGACTTTTCCAACGTTTTGAGTACCTTAATTCATCATTTTGAACCAAAACTCCAAGTCCAAGATCATTCCTTAGATACCTTAGAAGTCTAAATGTGTTGAAACTAACCTCTACAAGTGGAATTTTTCAAACTAAACATAGATCTAAACATTTCAAAGTGCCTAAATCATTGACATCCATCACATCTTTGATTATAAAACCTAGTTTCATCTTTAGGATTTGTCATCCTTTAATCACAAAATGACGTCATGCAATCAAATCAAACTTGGTCCTATCAATAGAATTCATCATTCTATTTGACTTAGTTGTAATCCTTGGCACTATTCCAAAACTTATATCAAAGATTAGTCTAAACCATAACACTTGCATGTCCATCCAAATGAGGTCACAAAAGAGGAGGCTTAAAGAAAAGGAACTTGAAACACCAAAGCTTGAAACGAAAAAAATTGGAACTCTAAGTAGTAAAACTCTCAATATCAAAGCTCCCAAAATTGAAGCTCAAGATAGTGAAATACCAAGCAACATGGCTGAAGCAGAAGAAAACCCTCTTCATGGACCCAACAATACTCAAGGGGAAGAAATAAATGATGATTACATCTGACAAGTAGAACAAGATCCCAATTTCCATAAGTTTTTAGAAAATATTTTTGAAAGGGATGGGGAAAAATACCTATTAATGTTGGAAAATCAAGGTTTCAAACTTCGAGCCCCTAATTTTGATGTCAACACCTTAAAAGAACCTCCCAAAAATCCTAAAAGGAAACAAAACAAATGGTTGCTTTGACTCACCAAATGCAGAACCTTCAACAAAAAGTTCTAGATATGCAAAGGGGAACCTTGAAATGATAATTGATTCAAGACATTTTTCCATATCCATTTAATCAATCCATAAACATGATTCCCTTCCCTAAAGATTGTGAATTCCCAAAGTATGACAAATACAATGGTAAAACTGATCCATTAGATCATGTGAGGGAATTTCGAACCATGAGTCTTGAATTTTCACACGAAGAAACCTATTTGATGAGGTTGTTTCAATGAAGTCTAAGGGGGTCATGCCTTGAATGGTTTTCAAAGATTACACCACCCATCAACACCTTTGAAGAGTTGGTTAATAAATTTCTCACCCAATACTCTTACAATATCCAACATGACAGCACCATGAAAGACCTTTTCAACTTGAAATAGAAAAAGGGTGAGTCCTTCCTCATTTTCTTGCAAAAATGGAGGTTGTTTGCAAGGTATTCTCATCCCATAATAGAAAAGGAAAAGATAGAGATTTTCATTGAAAACCTAAATGATGAGATGAGTTATATTTTGGAATTACAATGTCCCCCTACCTTCAAAAAATTGATTGAAAATTGAATTAAAAATGAAGAAGCCTTAGTCAAAATAGGGGTCATTAAGATATACAACAAAAACAACTCATCCAATTCCTCTAACAACTACAATGGTGGGGATAAGCCTAAGTTTTTGCAATGAAACAAGAACATGGGTAATAATGAGGGCATAGTTGAAAATCAAAATACGAAACCGATATTCAACTTAACAACAGCTACCACCAAAACTAATCAGAATAGTAATCCACCCAACACTCAAAATGTTAGCCAAAACAACAATCAGACTAATGTGGGGACTAGAACAACACCATTTCCAAAACCTTCCAATTGAAGGAAATTCACACCATTGGGGAAATCCTTAGACTTGACATTAAAGGAGCTTACGGAGGCTAAACTCATTACAGTACTGGAAGAAGGAAAGTAGGATCCACAAGTCAAACCCTTTTGGTGGAGTGATGCCCATTATTGCGATTACCTCAAAACAAGGGTCATATGACAAAAGATTGTTGGCAATTAAAACATGCAATACAAGACCTCATTGATAACAAGAAGGTATTCATAGAGGGACCCCAAACAAATAATGATCATGGAGTGTTCAAGAACCCTCTACCAAATTATGAAAAAGGGGAGTCCTCTACATCAAATACAAAAGGTAGGAATGTAAACTATGTTTATGATTCTACCATTCATTTTATTGAGATGGTTGAGAGTCCAATCTAGGACATCCAAATCAGAAACCAAGGGAATGAGGCTACAGCTAAAAATCAGCACCATGCTATCAACACCACCTCACATCAAATCAATGACCTTGTTCCTAGAAATCTGATCACCAACATTGACACAAATGAAAATCAAATTAACATCATAAAAATTACAAAAATAAAAATAATCCACCAATCAATGCAATTACAAGAGGACAAGCCAAGGTAACATTGAAAGGAGCTACCCCTTCCACGTCCAAAATGACTATTTATCATATAACTCAATATAATATCGTTGATCAGTTGTAGAAGATACCCACTCAAATATCCATATTGGAACTTCTCAAGATTTCACTAGCACTCAAAGAAATCCTGGAACAAGCTTTAGTTTCCACCATAATACCAAAAAATATGGAAGTCTATAAATTTCAAGCTATGGTGGGACATTTAACCACACCTCATTGATTATCATTATCTGAACATGACGATGCATCCACCACCCATCCACATAATACTACTCTCCACATCGAAGTCTTAATCCATAAACATCGCATCAAACGTGTCCTTATAGATGGAGGAGTTGGCCTAAATATTTGCACTCTCAAGCTTGTTCGTGCACTAGGATATTCTAAAAATGCTATTGATCCTAGAAGGAAAATCATAATAAAAGCATGTGATGATGAGGAGAGATCCTCCCAAGGATTGATCATCTTACCCATTCAAGTGGGACCAATCATCAATGACATAGTGTCTCAAGTGTTAGACAAAGCATTGACATATAACATACTCTTGGGATAGTCGTGGATTCATGAGATGTAAGTGGTACCATCAACATATCATAGTGTCTAAAATTTCCTTTCAATAGACAGGAGATCACCATTACTATAGATTCTAACAATCTCCAATATTGCAATGCACTTATAACAAGTCAAGATACCTTTGTACCACATAAAAAAGAGGTCATCACCTTTGATCCATCAAACAAAGAAAGTCCAATTGGTTCTTCATCAAAAAAGAATGAGGAAAAAGTCTAGTCAAAAGACAAAGGTGTCGCTGACTCTATTCCATCCAACAATGGAAATAAGCTCAGTGCCTTATCAAAATAGTTTGAAAAGATCCAAATAAAAGACAAGGGCATGGGGGAATATTCATTTGAGCAATCTTCATACTTATCACAACTTTCATCTTCTCCTAAGTCATATGGACAACCATCCACCTCAAGACAACAATCCTTACAACCCATCACGCCCTTTGATGGGAAGTTTATTAAAGAAAGCACTCAAGCTGAGGAAACATAAGACATGGATGTTCTAAACTGGTTATGCAAAGATGAAGAACCATCACATGTATCATTGTCTAATATATGCACAGATACGTATGGAAAAGGAAAGACAATCTTTGAAAAAATGGGATATGAGGGAAAGGTGCCCTATGGGTAAAAGAAAAGAAGGCATCACTGAACCAATACAACCCATCACAATGAGTTCCAAAGACAAAACAGGGTTAGGATACAAAGAAGACTCAAAAGAAGAAGCAACTCAAAGAGTCATTGAAAGAATCTTACAATTATAGGCTAGTGAAGATCATGAAACAGATTCCAATGAATATGAATGGGACTCCCTCTCTGAAGAGTCTTTTCATGATAAGGAAATTGATGTAATCCAAAAGTATACACTCAAGCTGAGGAAACATAAGACATGGATGTAATCCAAAAGTTTATTAAAGAAAGCACTCAAGATGAGGAAACATAAGACATGGATGTTCTGAACTGGTTATGCAAAGATGAAGAACCATCACATGTATCAGTGTCTAATATATGCACAGATACGTATGGAAAAGGAAAGACAATCTTGGAAAAAATGGGATATGAGGGAAAGGTGCCCTATGGGTAAAAGAAAAGAAGGCATCACTGAACCAATACAACCCATCACAATGAGTTTCAAAGACAAAACAGGGTTAGGATACAAAGAAGACTCAAAAGAAGAAGCAACTCAAAGAGTCATTGAAAGAATCTTACAATTATAGGCTAGTGAAGATCATGAAACAGATTCCAATGAATATGAATGGGACTCCCTCTCTGAAGAGTCTTTTCATGATAAGGAAATTGATGTAATCCAAAAGTATACACCAATATGTATGGAGGGACAAAGTTTGGGTTCTAGACCCCTTGAATATGGATCACAGTATGTCTTTGACTCAAGTAAGGATGATCATTCTTTGAGCGAGATAGACACATCAGAAGAAAGTAACATCCTAGATCTCATTGGACAATTTGATAACATGGCTATCATGATGCTTACACCTTATGACCTTAGCTATTCTAATGATTCCTTGCCCCTAATGCATCCTAAACTAATTGATTGGATCAAAATAAGCCACTTGACATACCCACCTTTTCAAATGATGATTCTATTGTAAACTTCCTCTGTTCTAATAATCCTAACTCATGTTCTATCATTGAAACCCATAACGAAGCTCCTACCGAGGGGAGTGCCAAACCTTCTAGTTACAAAATGAAAAATATAAGAAACGAGTCTAATAGTGAAAACCATCTAATGGCACTATTAAATCAGGAAAATGTAAAAACAAAGAGCATATCTCAAGGTGAAAACATCCCTGAGGAACCAAGAGATAGAAGGTTTGACACTCTCCCTGAACACTATCAAGAGAAGTCATTAGCGTTGATCAAACCTATGCAATCCATCAATGTTGGGGTAGCTAAAACAGTGAAGACCTTGCATCTAGCGGAATCCATGATAGAAGAGGAGAAACCTCATTTCACTAAATTCTTTGAGGTGAGGAAAATCAACTTTGCTTGGTCATATGCTAAATCCCAAGCATAGATCCAGAACTCATCATGCATCATCAATCATTACCACCTAGCGTGAAACCAGTAAAGCAAAAACTAAGAAAAATGCATCCCCATATCACCCTTTTGGTGAAAGCTGAGCTATAGAAGCTATTAGATGTAGGGTTTATAAGGTCTATTGACTATGCTAAATGGATATCAAATATTTTACTAGTATCAAAACCAAATAAAAGCATCAGGATGTGTACAAACTTTAGGGATCTTAAAAAATCCTATCCAAAAGATGATTTTCCTCTACCAAACATTGATCTCATTGTAGACTTGACTGTTGGGCATGGGATGTTATCACTTATGGATGGATTTTTAGGATACAACCAAATAAAGAAAACACTTTAAGATTAAGATAAAAAAAACTTCACATGTGCTTGGGGCACTTTTTGTTGGAATGCAATGCCTTTTGGGTGGAAAAAGGTTGGAGCCACATATCAAAGAGCTATGGATACCATCTTCCATGACATGATGCATACTTTTATGGAATATTATGTAGATTATTTGTTGGAAAATCCTACACTAGAGGACACTTAGAGATCTAGAAAAAATATTCACCAGATTGGAGAAATTCAATGTGAGGTTAAATCCCAAGAAATATGTGTTCGATGTAACATCAACTAAACTTTTGGGATACATTGTCTTAGCTAAAGGCATTGAGGTGGATCCTATAGAGGTCAAAGCCATCATGGAGATGCCTCCCCCTAAAAACATCAGTCAACTCAGATCATTACAAGGAAGGTTCTAGTCTATTAGAAGATTTATTGCACAACTAGTTGATAAAACTCACCCTTTCAACCACTTACTACACAAGAATGTCTCTTTCAAGTGGGATAAGAAATGTGAATTTTCCTTCAATCAACTAAAGCAATACCTGATAACACCACCTGAATTGATACCACCAATCAAAGGAAAACCACTACTACTATACATTACAATAATCAAGATATCTTTGGGAGCCTTATTACCACAAAGTTTTTGCAAGGAAGGAGAAAGCCATCTATTATATCAACATGACATTGAATGGTTATGAGATCAATTACACCTTTATTGAAAAATCTTGTTTGGAAATTGTATTTGCTACCCAACAATTGAGGCACTACATGCTAACTCACACCATCAAACTCATCACCAAAATTGATCTATTAAAGTACCTACTCAACAAAGTTGCTTTAACAGGAAGACTAGCCAAGTAGGTCATGATATTGAGTGAGTTTGACATCCAGTACATGGACAGGAAAGCAATCAAAGGTCAAGCTATAGAAAATCAACTAGCTAAAGCACCATGGTCAAATAATAACCCAATGAACATTGAATACCCTAATAATGATATCCTAAACATATCTACACAACAATGGATGTTATACTTTGATGGCTCCTATACACAACATGGATCAGGTGTGGGAATATTTTTTATCTTTCTGCAAGGATATATAATTCCTAAATCCTACATATTAGTGTTCCCCTACACCAACAACATAGCTGAATATGAAGCATTGATCATTGGAATCAAGATAGCAGTTGAATGGAAAATCATGGAATTACTAGTCTATGTTGACTCACAACTAGTCATAAACCAAGCAAATGATGATTATCAACTAAAGGATGAAAATTTGCTACCCTACAAGAGGATGGTAGATGATTTCACAAAGTACTTCATTGATATCAAGTTTTCACATGTTCCCAGAATAGAAAACAAAGTTGTTGATGCAATGGCTACCATTGCTTCCCTCTTGTAGATACCTAAACAATGAAAATGTTATGAATTCATGGTATAAAAAGTGTCCAACCCAACCTACAAATATTTAGAATCCCAAGTGATATGCCAATTTTTGACTCTCAAACCTCCCTCTATGGAGAGATCCATTCCTACTTAAAAGACAATACCCTTCCAATTGACTTATCTCAGAACCAAAAATGAAACTTCATTCAACAAGCAACTAGCCACACCATAATAGCTAATGTGCTTTATAGACGAGGTATGGATGGTCCTCTTCTTTGGTGTCTAGAACATAATGAAGTTGAAACTACTTTACAGGAGTTTCATGAAGGTATCTTTGGCACGCATTCAAGTGGCTTAACCTTAGCTAAAAAACTCTTACGTTTGGGGTATTACTGGCCAAATATGGTGGAGGCATTTCAATATGTCAAAAGATGCTACAAATGCCAAATTCACGGAAACTTGATACATGCACTTGCACAATAATTGCATCCTTTCACATCTACATGGCCTTTTTGTCAGTGGGGATTGGACCTTTTAGGTAACATTCACCCATCTTCCTCCAATGGACATAAGTTTATAATCATAGCTACAAAACACTTCACCAAATGGATTTAAGTTGTTCCCCTAATTACCATCACTAGAAAGCAAATCTCATCATTCATCTTGAAATATGTCATTTGTCAATATGGTGTTCCTCAATCTATTATTATAGACAATGGAGGACCCTTCAAGAATCAGTATGTTCAAGAGCTCTATGAGAGATTCCATATCCAACATCAGTTTTCTACTCCTTACTATCCCCAAGGAAATGGCCAAGAAAAGGCTTCAAACAAGACTATCCTAAAGATCCTAAAGAAAACAGTCAATGAGGTTGGACGTGATTGGCATGTTCAACTAAACCTAACTTTGTGGGCTTATAGGATCAATATCTGTACCTTGACATGAGAAAAACCTTATTCTCTAGTCTATGGATCAAAATTTATTTTACCTATCGAGGTTGAGATACCATCCTTGTGTGTGTTGCTAAAGGGGATGATTTTAGAAAAGGATTATAGAGTACTTAGGCTACAAGAGTAAGAATTGTTGGATGAATGTTGTTAGCATGCAATTGATCACCTAAAATCCAATCAACAAAGGATATCTAGGAGCTACAATCACAGAGTAAAACCTAGAACATTTCAGGTTGGTGACTTAGTCTTGAAGGAAAATCATCATAATCAACAAGATCGAGAGAATAAGGGGAAATTTGAAATGAACTGACTAGGTCCTTTTGTCATTGTATTAGTCTTTGGATCAAGAGCATATCAATTATCTACACCTGCAGGGGATTTGTTTGAAGAACCCCTCAACAACTTGCATCTCAAAAGGTTTTACACCTAGCTCATCCAATGCATTGGTAAAGGTCTTGGAAAAATACCAAAAACATCAAAAATTTTCTTGAAGAAATACAAAAAGAATCAAAAAATGCAAAATCCAAAAACAAAAAAATCAAAAAAAGGATTAAAAACAATAAAGAAAAAAAAATCATCCTCTTGTGAAAACCACTTCAGTGGCACTTTGGGAAAGTACCTTGGTGAAAACCTATAAAAAAAGCACCTTGTGTAAAATAAGCACTCTGCATCTATCTTGGACTATGTGACTTGCTCTACATCATTCATCCATCATGATCCCATCTTTGTAGTTGTCACACATCCATGTTTGCATCATAGCTTGATCCAGTGTTTGTATCATGGTCTCCCCTAGTACTGCTTGGCCCATTCTAAAAATTAGTTTGTTCTATCACATCACACTGGGGGAATGTCCTGCATTGGGTCGGATTCTTGTACATTCTCAAGGCCATAAAATCAAAAATTAAAAAACATTTAGAAAATTAGATATTCCAAAAACATTCAAAAACTAGATAATCCAGAAACATTCAAAACATATCAAAAACCAAAAATAGGTCAAAAAGTCAAAAATTCAAAAAAATAGTCATCTTGTCAAACTACGTTATCTCTGAGCTTTGAATGTAGGCACTTGGGTGATCTTTGATCATCCCCTGAGACATTTAGGTTAGTCTTGTAGGATTCTATCATAATAAACTGGCATTTCATCATGTTCATGTTTTCATCTTGTAATTTTGGTCAAGTCGCCAGTCGAACTACATGGTCTTTGCATGTATAATGTAGGCAAGGATAATTTTTTGATTATCCCCTAAGGCCCCTAGGATAGGTCTTTAGGTTAGGTCTTGGTCATCATGGTCATGTCTCATCCTAGACTAGGGAAAAAATTCTCCACTTGCTAGGGGCAAATAAACTTTGAGCTTGAACCAACAAACAAACAACTATTGGACAAAAGTCACAAAAAAAAACTTCAAATGGATGATGTTCCTTTTGAATCAAGGGTTTATCACATTAAACAAAAATGTTCAAATTTTCTACTTTTATTTTTGTTATCATATCTCTTGAGTCCTCAATGATGCATCAAACTAGAGGAGCAAGGAAGGAGTATGATTTTTCTTGGTTTGTTGTCTATGAGTTTATCATTATTACTATGCAAGTTGTCATGGGACGTTCTCTACAAAGTATTACTAATGACATTCTGAATTTTCATAGGAAAATGGTTAACTTTTTTCTTTTTACACAATCAATGCTCAGGTCATCTCAGTTTAATTATACTCAGATTCTTGTGTTAACTTGCAATCTTAAACATCATGGAAGTAGTACTTAGGTCATCTTGGTCTAAAATATTCCATTGATGCTTGTACTCACTTTCAACATTTTAAAGGCCCGATGATGATAAAAATAATGAAAAATTGGTTAATATGAATGAAAACTACTGAATCTGATATTTTCATAGTTAAGTTAGATTGCATTCATGTTAGTATTGCATCTGTATTTATGGGGTTTTTCAAAGCTGAAACAAGTTCACAATGGTGTCATCTCTATCATCAATGGATTGAGTACACTTGACATTAACGAAAAACACATCATTCTCATTTAGTTGTATCATCATTTGCATATCTTAGAAAAAATTTCTCACCTCACTCACATCCATGTGTTACATCATAATATTTGCATCAGAAAATACAAAACAAAAACATACATTGCATATCATTTCCATCATCACAATCATGTCATGTAGGACGGCGATCCACTAAGATTAAATGAGTGAGTCTCTTCATATTTCCAAGAAAGTTAGGAAATATGTCAGGAGTTATGAAGCTTAAAAGATCAATTTACTATAGTCTTCCCACAACTTTTTGAAGTTGGACAGACTCACTCATTTAAGCTTAAGGCCCTGGACATTTGAAGTCTTGCACATTCAATTAGTAATAATCATTTGCATTACATATCATTTGCTAAAACAAATACATCTTGTATACTCAAATCCATCATTTAGAAATCCATTAGACACATCATCATATCATCATTACACACATCCTTGCATAATCACCATGGTTATCATTACATATAATCATCATAACCACATAACTTATTAATCATCCAATCATTCATCACATCATTTACTTGCATTAGAAAAGAACAAAAACATGAAAATGCATTACATATCATAATCATCACATCACATTACATCATCACATAGAAATTAAATCCATCAATAATTTTACATTATCATCAATGCATAATCATCATAATCATTATCATAACAAAGAAATTAAAGGCATTCACCACATTTACATATCATCATCATAACATGGAAATCAAATGCATCATAGACATTTATTATCATATCAACATGTAGATCATAGTCATCGATGCATATCATACAACATCAAAAATATCATAATGTCAAAATGTATAAGGATATCCAAAAGTAGGATGAGATACATCAAAAACCAAAAAGGCACTGTATCACAAGAACTACATCCTCAATCTCACCAAAAGTGTATACATCATGTCCAAGGAACATCACAATATGCTATGTTGAGCTCCCACCAGATGCTATTGGCATCACAAAACCAATACCTCCTCTACTTGACAGACCTACACCCAGATCTCTCCTATCTCCAAGCAATGGTTGTGAAACACCCATGCTAACAATCCTAGAATGGGACCTGCCAAAACAAGATTGTGCAAAACTCTCTCACTGATCAGGAGGAACCAACTCATGATATTTACCCTTGTAAAACTATAACTCCTTAGTTGTTTTCTGAATCTCTATAAGGAAATCCACTATACCTGCAGATGTTGTCATCTACTATAACCTCTCGGTAATGGCCTCAACCTACTCTATCTAGTGTCTCAAGGCATCCCTCTCTGAAGTGATTATGATAACCTGTTCATGCACCTATTGTATTTGTTGCTTATATGTCCCTCTCTCAGTCATCAAAATATGAACCTATGCCCAAGCCTGCACTAACTCATCTTGAAGTGTCTCAACCTATGCTTAAGCCTACACTAACTCACTCTGAAAATTTTGAACCTTTGCCTTTAAAGCCTCTATCTACACCTACTATTGATGAGAAGGGACTTCAATCTGAATCTTGGCAATCACTGCCTGAGGTACAGTAACACTCCTCCTATGTCTTGGAATTGTAAAATCTAGAGGATGATTGTCATCTGCATCTAATAACCCTGCACCATCATCACCTCCGCTAGCACCATCATCACTTCCACCACCACCCTTTGCACCACCATCACCCCCACCACCACCCTCATCATCATCACCACCATCACCACCACCCTCATCATCCCCTCCATCTCCATCAATTAGCTGCATTGTCTGCTCTAGATGAGATGATCTAGGAAAAGGATGAGTGTAGAAATACTTTGAATAGTCCTCTTCCATCCCTACATCCAAAATCTATGGAACATAGTCCCATAAACCTAGTGCCAAGATATAGTACTCAGTACAAGCATCCTCATAAGATACACAAGGTCCCCACTCTACCATTCATTTTGTCATCGTGCATAATGGACAACTCTCTTGGGCATCCCTGAACCCATACAAACTGACGACACACTTGTAGATACAAATACCACTCAAGCACAAAATGTTTTTGTCCAATTAGATAGCATGATAACATGTAGGGAAGCTCTAGTTGATCCTCTAGCCACACCTCACAATCTAAGTAAGGCCACAATGTAATAGTATCCAGATCATCTAAAGCATGCCTCCAATAAGCTACTTTTCCCAGCTTATGTTGGACATGCAGACTTCTATAAATGAATACATAGGGTCTCCTTGGTTGTCATTGTCTCTCTCCCAAGGGCCAAGTAATTGCTATGTGCTCCCATTCCCATGTCTACAATAACATAATCCTAGAAGAAAGGCTCATTAGCCCATAATACACAACCTCGTGCAAATCATGCTATAAATGAGCTAACATGCACAAACCCCATGCATATCTAGTCCCATCTAATGTCATCCATGACAATACTCGACCCCAACCTGCTAAAAACCCCTTTGACCTATGATTAGGACAAAGGAATCAGCTAATGAACCTAGAAAGAACACATGGAAGGAATCATTTGACTAGGGAACCCAATGGCCTACCACATGACCATCTTGAGAAATCCTCCACAACGTAGCGGTCCCGCCCTGCTCTACCTTGTCATATACCACTATCTCACCAATCACTGGAATACAAAGAATATGGTACACATCCTTCAAGGTAACTATCATCTCTCTGGTGGCTAGATGAAAGGTGTTGTGATCACTATGCCACCTCTCCGCTAATGCAGTCAATAGACCCCTATTAATCCTATACTAGGGAATGTCTAGCAAAGATGTCATGCCACAACATGCAATAGTATCTAAATCTATTTCCATCAACTGAAAAACCATATTCCAAGTCTTTGGGAAATGCTCCTGAGACTAGAGTACATCAAAGTCTCCCTAATCATAATTTGGAACACAAATTAGCATTACATCAAAGTATGTTCAATCAAGCTTATCAATCAATCAAATCATGTTCAAACAAGATCATCATTCAATCAAATTAGGTTTAATCAAGAACATCAAATCAATCAAAACAATCATCAATGAATCTATCATCAAACCTAACCTATCAACTCAATCAATCAAGACAATCAATCCTATCGTCGATCCTCACCTATCATGGGGTTGATACACTATCAATCCAATTATTGATCCTTGCCTATCATGAGGTCAATATGCTATCAAGCCTACATGTGATCCTTTCCCATCATGAGGTCGATACACTATCAATCCAATTATCAATCCTCTCCTATCATGAGGTGAATATGCTATCAATCCAACCATCGATCCTTGCCTATCATGAGGTTGATATGTTATCAATCCTATTATCGATCCTCACTTATCATGAGGTCGATACACTATCAATCCTATCATAGATCCTCGCCTATCATGAGGTCAATACATCATCGGTTCTATCATTTCACTCTCACCTATTATGAGATCCAATCATCAACTATCTTATCAAACATCAATCATGCAACACACATCTCACAATCAGACTGAAATCAATCCAAAACATCATTGAACATGATAAAGAAATGGCTAATATGATTTAGGAACATCTTACAAACATCACCATGAGGGTTTTCTACAATCACACATCATCAAACAGGTTAAATAACAAGCTAAACTGCCTAGAATCAACAAAGGTCAAAACTTTACAAGGCAACAAAAGGTGCCAGTTTAGAGTTTGAACATCAAAAACATGATTTCAAGGCTTGCAAGAGGCATCATTTAGGACACCAAAGGCACCATTTTAGAGTTTGAACCTCAAAAACATTATTTCTAGGCTTGCAAGAGGTGCCACTTTAGAGTTTGAACCTCAAAAATTTGAAAACTAGGCTTGCAAGAGGCACCATTTGGGACCCCAAAGGTGCCAAAACTCTCACAACCCATGAAAAATTGAATTTCAAGCTTGCAAGAGGCACCATTTGGGACCCCAAAGGTGCCAAAACTCCTAAACCACTCAAAAAACTTAAATTTCAAGCTTGCATTTGGGACCCCAAAGGTGCCAAAACTCTCAAACACACCCAAAAGAACTTCAAAACAGCAACAACATCATTCAAAAGTGCAAAAATGACTTCAAACAAGCTACAAAATCTATCTACTATGTTCAAAATACCATTAAAAGATAAGAAAATGACTAACAAAGAGGTTTCTCGTAAAGCATACCGTAGGTCCAGAGGCAACAAGCTGATCATGTTGGGGAAGACACTCAAAATGATGATTGTGATATGGGATCACCATCTTCCTCTAAGCTCTCCAATCTTCAACTTCTCCAAACTCACAATGTGCAAATGAATTCCCTTCTCCCACTTTTTACATTTTTCAAGTATAAATGGAGGGAATTATGGTGGGATTTATTTCCTTTTTTTACCAAAAATGAGTTGTAACTAATCAACAGTATGAAAGGAGGAAGCTTGCAATCCACTTTCAAGAGATAAATCATCTCTGACATCAAACTATCATTGAATCCATGTTGGATCATCATCTTGAAAATCATTGTGACACCATCACATCATTCCAACATTTCATTTCACATCCATAAATTCACCCATTTATCTCTTGAGGAGGCATATATATGTCAATACCTGAAAAATCAAAGTCTGGGACATCATCTAGGGCATCAAAATCTTTTATGAGAATTAGTATCAAAATTTTCTTTGAAGCAATGCACTGTAAAAACATCACTTCAAAGAGCGGAAAAATGTATACACCTAAAAATAGTCATCATATCCAATTAATTAAATACAAGCTATTTAATTAATATTTTGACTACATGTAAATAAAGTCTCACTTTACTTATATTGTTCACTCTTCTCTAATTCTTCAAAATCATATTCTTATAAATTATTAAATAAACAAAGTTTTCTAAACATGTTTATTTAATTAATCTTCATTAATCTTGATTAGGAATTAGATCACATGTCTACTACTTTTGCCACCTCACAAAGGTCACATAAAAATAAATAATTAGAATTATTAATTAGAATTATCCTCACACACTTCCACCAAATTTGGAGCACATTGTCTTTGTTTCACACACTTGGGTCTCCCATCCATTTGGCATGTTGCCCATTGGTCAAGAGATTCTTCCATCCAAATGGCATGTTTTCTTTGGTCAAGAGGACAACATCTTTATTCTCTCCATCCCCACCATCTGTTCTTTCTCATTCAAATCTAGACCGTTGATCTGTGCCAACTCACAAGATGCTTGAGAAATCCTATAAATACACCCCTTTTCCTTTGCATTTATCATCCACATTTGAAGTAAAGTTATTATTTAGGTTTATCATAGGATCTTGGAGCATTCTTGGAGTCTTATAGCTAGTTTTTATATCATGTTTTACTTTGCATTCTCATCCTAGATTAACATATTGCTTCATAGTTGCATTTTATCATCCATATTGCATCATAGTTGCATTTTAGATTAGTTTATTTTATGTTTGCATTTGGGTGTATGTAGAATCATCCATAGATCATTATAGTTTCATATCACATCATTCATTTCCACTTGTTCATTTATCATAATCTCCACTAACCCTTCCAGCACACATTTACACATAGAAATCATCTTAGCTTGCATAGTAAGCATTAAATCTCATTTTTTAAGTTGTCATTCTAACAACCATTGTGCTCATAGAAATTTTAGGGCCAAATGGTTTAATAAATCCTTAGAAATAGAGGATAATGAGACGTTCTTGAAAGGTTTGATTGTATTACAAAATAGAGTAGTTTACTTGATTTGAATCTTCAATATAAATTGTTTCATTAAGGTTTGTGTTGATATTAATCTCTCCACATTTGACACACACACAATAATTATTGTAACATGATCATCATCGATAATTAAAACAAGTAATCAAAATATCTATAATTTAATTGAGTTTGACAACATCCATCCTAAGCAATAAATTAAAATCATCACACTTAATAAATATCCATCCAAAAATCATCGACCACTTTTAATATATATAAATTGACAAGTCAATACTAATAAGATAATCATCATATATAACTAAAACAATTGAAATTCAAATATTCTAGTACATCAAAAACATGTCAAAATGATACATGTCCAATAGTCAACATAAGTGAAAATGATACATGTCAATATGATACAACTCAAAAATATAGTATAGTAGGCCA
>VDFB02000002.1:209774936-209793226 GCA_007258455.2 Sequoia sempervirens | reverse complement strand
GAACAAAAGGAAGACTCGTGTACTGCCAAAGAAGGTTTCATCACACTACTACCGAGAAGGATGAAGCACCTTATGGGACTGCAGTAAAAATTGCTCTACCACATCGAGCTGATGAAGGAGCCATAGGACAGTAGTGGTCACAAAAACAAGGCAGGAGTTGGAATTATTTCCAACACTCTAGGTCTTGTGATACACAACAATGAAAAAAGTCACTATACAACAATGATAGGTGCTAAATTAGGCACACTTGGTGTCACCTTATGTGCCCCAAATAGATTACATTAATGGCCAAAAGTCGACACTAAAGTTGGCGTTCACTAACACCGACTAAAGTGCCAACTACTGGATCAAAATAAAAAATAAAAAAGTTTCCCACATGAAGGAACAAATCAAACCACAAAAAATGGAAAAATTTCATGCAAAGGAAGAGAGTAGGGTGCTACAAAAAATTGATGAGATATCCAATTTAGTTTGGGACACCATAGGTAAGGTTACAATTTTTTTTCTTGGTTGAATTCATGATTGCTTATTGGTTCATGGCCTAACCTATCCATGCAACCTCTAAATTGTCCCATCATTATAAATTGAAAAACCTTTGAGAAACCAACAAAAAGATTCACCCTACCCATTTGAGCTTTGGCTCAAAATATTATAGCATGAAGCTAGGATGCCTCTCTATTCTTTCCCTAACCTAGGTATAAATTGTAAAACCTTTGAGAAACCAACACAAAATTTTACCCTACCCATTTGTGCTTTAGCTCAAAATATTATATTGAACTGCTTGGAAAATCTAGGAATTGGGTTAGTCACTATTGAGCAACTACTGAAAATAAATGCAAAAATCTCTTGGTTTTGCCCAGTCGTGCCATAGTCACTGATGCCATGACAAATTCATGCAAGATTGCATTGTGAAAGAGTTTTCATGATAAGGTTATTAACACTAAGCAAGCCCAATGAACATATTTTCCCTAGGTTATCAACACTAAGAAAACCTAGCGAACATATTTTCCCACAAAACAAAACTTTCATACCACAAACTAGATGAAACATTTCATACCTAATAGTGTGTACTATGTTTTCCTCCACAAACTAGATGAAAATAATTTTCCCTAGGTCGCCTCAAAATGTCAAGCAATAGAAGGAAGCGAGCATTGTTAGCAGACTTTGGCCACAATGAGGTAATTAATTGCCAATTTATAGATTTGTAAATATTTCCATTGTTTCTTTGAATTTTACTTTTTAGTTTTCTATTTCTAAATTTAAAAGAAGAAATATAATTTAATATATATATAGGGACATGAGACTAACAAAGATAAAGGGGAATTGTATTTTTAGTTTTTATTTCTAAATTTAAAAGAAGAAATATAATTTAAATATATATATAGGGACATGAGACTAACAAAGATAAAGAGGAATTAGATTCTATATTAGGGATAGAGGAAGTGAACAAATTGGTAACTATGGACTGGACAACACTTTCCAGAAAAAATAATCTGGTAACACCCCTCGAACATTGCAAACAAATCAATTGTGTCAAAGGGAATCAATTTATTCCCCAACCAGTCTTGGATCAAAAAAAGGATCCAAGAGGAAATCAGTGATAGTAAACTCTAAGAATGTGGAATAGGGAGCAAATATTTCCAATGTCTCAACCACTCTTGGGACACAGACTTCTCCCACCACGCCATGTTATCAATCTTGCATTGGTAGCTACAATACAAAGATAGAATACAAGGTGGTTTTAGGGGAATTTTGAATGATGGATGTTGGGAAAATGGTTGTCAATAGGTTGAAGGAATCATTCCTTCAATGGTTCAAAGACCATCTACATTTTCCATTCTCACAAATACCCATGCAACTAAAAAGAATAGTTATCCATGACATGGAGACTGATTTTGGCACTGGTTGGTCTGTAAAGAAGATAAAGCTACAAATGTCTCAAAATTGCAAGAGATTTAGGTGCAACCAAACAAAGAAGATAAAAAAAAATTCCTCCTAAGCTAAGGAAAAAAAGAAGACCAATTGATGTAAGTGTGAAAGTATGGAAAGAACTTGTAAAAGTGTATGAGAAGTCTGATGTACAAAGGAAGTCCAGTGAGGAGAGTATGTAGGTGTTCTGAATTTTCTCATAAGATTATATCAAATTTATTAAACGATATTTAAATTTTATTTATGCATAGTTAAATTGAATTAGTATATGTTTTTAGGCCAAGGCCTCCAAGGCTTTGAGAAACATGCATCATTGCCTTGATCTGTACATTTGTAAGTATATTTAATATGTTAAATGATATAAAAAAATTATTTCCTTGGAAAAGTAAATGATTGTATATTAATTAGTTTAAATAGTCCATGTGCCATGTTTTGACAGGAGGAGAAATATGGCCGGCATCCAACGCAATTTGAAAAGGAAATGTTACAAAGAAAAAAGTGGATCAATTTTGTAATTTGGATGGAGAGCGAGGTATCAATAGTTGAATTTCAATGACTTAGTTGGATATTGTTGTGTTAATATGTCAATTTGCATCTTTTGTGTTGAGTTGTTTATTGATGCATAGGATGAGTAAATAGAGCTCAAATATTATGATTACAAGATGACTGTTTATGTGCATGAATAAATAGTAGAAGGATGTAGATGAACTCAATTTATTTGACTTTATGCCTCTTGGTAGGAATTCCTCTTGAATCTCTAATATCAGGTGCCCAAGACTTCCCTATAGCTTTTACCTTTCGTTGTTTCCTTTCCTCTTCACTGCCAGACTCATCTCCTTTTTCTTTATCTGCATTTCTTGCTTCAACTTCTAATTCATCCCATCTTTTACCTTCCTCTTCAAAATATTATTTTTCTTCTTTGTCCTCCTTTGGCTCCATAAGAGATTCATCTTTTGAACCTTCCTCATCTGATTCTAATTCCTCTTCTACATTAGAGGGTTTGTATCCTTGAAAAGACTCTTCTAAATTATTAGAATACAAATCACTAGCTTCCATATTCAAAAATTCCCAACCACCATCTTCAATAAATTTATCTAGATCATCAGTAATACTCTTCAAAATTGGTCACTAGTTCAAGTTCATTTTTCTTTCATAATACTTTATATCCATGGAGTTCAACCATTCCTTGATGCCATCAAGCGAATATTGAGGAATGACGTACATGTAGAGTACATTCTGCTTGAAGTCTTTGAAAACAATAGCCATATCAAATTCCTTTTTCCCAAGTCATAGTCTCTCAAGGTTAACAATTATCAATCTCACTAATAGCGATTACTAAGAAAGGTAATTCCACCAACTCTACCAAATAGATTACCATAGGAAGAATAAAAGAAGAGGCTTTGAAAGGAAACCCATGAAATACCAATTCTCTAAATGGTATATCAAACTCTAGTTCAAAATATTTTAGATGAGGCTGCTCCCATAGCTCTCTTACTCGATTGAAAAATCCTTAAAACTTTGAATTATTAACATTCAAAAGATAAATGGAATGTCCTCAACACCCAGTAGAGCTATCCAAAAAAGCTAACTAAAAAGACAAACGTGCTCCCACACACAATGGCCTAATGGTTGGTTGTCATAGAAGTCAAACTACTGAAGTAACAACACTGATTGAGTTAACATATATGCATCATTTGCATAAACAACTTAAATGAGTAACAAATGTTAATCAATACATTGAATTTTGAGATGCATTGAAATAATAGAAAAAAAAACATGTTTTGGGGAAAATATCAGCAGTGTGGGGGAAGAAAGCATCAACCCTGATAAAAGCATTTCTGTTGTTCTTGATACACCATCTGTAAGTTTTCCTTGGATGATAGTACTAAATATCTATATGTTGTACCCCTTAAATTTCCTACATGTTACAAATAGGGAATGACAATGCACAACTTTGTCTCAAGTATTACACGTATGTACAAACTAAATAAGGGTATCCAAACTTGATAAGGATGCAATCACTATTACACATATTGACAATCCAAAATAGTTATGTAAAGACAACTACATGTGAAAACAATAATCAATCAAATTATGCAAATTCAAATCTAAATTCGAAAGCTTGCATTTTAGTCCATGCATCTAAGTCCTTGTTGAAGATTGAAGGTGTCAACAACAAAGCTAGAATAGCCTTCCTTAAACCTTAGCTAGTTTTAAAGTGCAATTTTTCCAAATTCAAATCTACTTCTTAGCTAAGGAAAGGAGGTAGGATTGTTAGGTGCTACCTCAAACAGAGAAGTCCATAGAAAACATTGAAATTAAAGATCCAATAAGTGAGATGACATAGCTATAGACCATAGATAATTAGAATTCTTTCAATGCAGAGATGCTTGTGATACAAAATAAATGTTCTTACACATTGGTTGAATATATCCTCATTAAAATGACCAGAAAGAAATTTCAAATTTGTAAGTAAACTCTAACAATCAAGAAAAAAAGTCATAAAAATTGGAAGTAAACTTTGGCAGACATGTAGGTGAACTTAATTCATCTGACTTTATGCCTCTTGGTAGACATCAGGATTTCCCCTCCTAAATTTTGGAACACATCCATTACCTCCACATAAAATTGGACATCCTTGGTCCTCTTGGTTCCCACGCCATGATATGGTTATGCAAATGAAAATGAAGCAAAGTAATCATCTCCTTCTCCGCTGGCTAGAAGAATGCATGCTTAATGTTTTGATACATGATATTAGCTCTCTCTTTTACTCTCATGATTGAATATCGAAATCCATTATGGTGGACCCCCATAGTTTGAGTCATCTTTCATCCTCTTCCACCAAATGTTGGCTTGATCCACACATCTATGAGCCTAATTGGCTTTGTTTTTCAAAGACGAAGTTTCTTCTCTAATAGTCAAGAAAAACAGTCATAAAATTTTGAAGTAAACTTTGGAAAACATGTAGGTGAACTTAATTCATCTAACTTTATGCCTCTTGGAAGTCATCATGATCTCCCCTCCTAAATTTTGGAACACATCCATTACCTCCACATAAAACTAGAAATCCTTGGTCTTCTTGGTTCCCATGCCATGATATGGTTATGCAAATGAAAATGAATCAAAGTGATAATCTCCTTCTCCACTAGCTGGAAGAATGCATGCTTAATGTTTTGATACATGATATCAATTCTCTCTTTTTCTCTCATGGCTAAATACCAAAATCCATTATGGCGGGCCTCCAAAGTTCTAGTCATCTTTAATCCTATTCTACCAAATGTTGGCCTGATCCACACATCTGCTAGCCTAATTGGATTTGTTTTTGGAAGTTGAAGTTTCTCTTGAGTCACTAGTGTAGCTCTCTCTTCCTTTTTAGACTCTTTCATTGCTACAGATCATCTTTGGGATTTAATCATCTGTACCACATGGTTGATGTGCTTTGAATCCTTGCATCTAAAGGAAATTTCCTTAACATAAATACTTCTAGTGAATTTCAATGTTGCCATTGTAGTTGGTATTAAAGCCGGTACTTGCAACATTGAAAATTATCCTTTTATAAGAATTCCCTCCATCTTGTTGGCTTGTAACACTCTTGATGGTGGCTACATGAAATCTAATTATGATTCCTCTTCTACATTAGAGGGTTCATATCATTGATCTAACTCTTTTGAATTATCAAAATCAGAATCACTAGCTTCCATATTCAAAAATTCCCAACTACCATCTTCAATAAATTTATCCGGAATCATTAGTAATACTCTTCAAAATTGGAAGCTAGTTCAAGCTCATTCTACATTCATAATACTTTATATCCATGGAGTTTAGCCATTCCTTGATGCCATCAAGTGAAGATTGAGGAATGGTGTCAATGTTGAGTACATCCTACTTGAAGTCTTTGAAAGCAATGGCCATATCAAATTCCTTTTGCCCAAGTCCTACTCTCTCAAGGTTAACAATCTCAATCTCACTATTAGTGATTACTAAGAAAGGTAATTCCACCAACTCTACCAAACAGTTTACCATAGGAACAATAAAAGTAGAGGTTTTGAAAGGAAATCCATGAAAATCAAGCTCTCTAAATGGTATATCAAACTCTAGTTCAAAATATGTTAGATGAGGCTGCTCCCATAGCTCTCTTACTCACTTGAAAAAATCTTTGAAACTTTGTATTGATTTTAATTTTCCTCTCCCTCTCTTGTTGTTCTTCCTCAATTTCATTAAGATCATACATTGAAATTATTTCCCCTCCTAAATTTTGGACCACATCCATTACCTCCACATAAAACTAAACATCCTTGGTCTTCTTGGTTCCCACACTGTGATATGGTTGTACAAATGAAAATGAAGCAAAGTAATCATCTCCTTCTTTGTTAGTTGGAAGAATGCATGCTTAATGTTTTGATACATGATATCAACTCTCTCTTCAGCTCTCATGGTTGAATATTGAAATCCATTATGGTGGTCCTCTAGAGTTCTAGTCATCATTCTTTCTCTTCCACCAAATGTTGGCTTGATCCACAAGTCTACTAGCCTAATTGGCTTTGTTTTTGAAAGCTGAAGTTTGTCTTGACTCACCAATATTAGTTGTAACATTTTTGAAATTTTATTATGGTATGTGCACTTTGATATGATGTAATGTGATTATGGTTTTGTCTCATATGTGGTAATATTAGATATATAATAGAAAAATAAATTATTGCATGAAATAAATAATAAATTTTCATTTTAAATGGTTTTTTTTACAAAACATGGGTCTTCCAGAAGATCAAGATGATCCTCAACATGATATAGATCCACAAAATATTGGTTCTGTTGATATAGATCACATGGCAGAGGATGATGATGATGAAGATATGGAAGACACCAAGGCCAATGACAATGATGAAAATGATGATGATCAAGATGGTGATGATGATGATAAGACAATTGGTGATAGTAACCAGTGACATTCATGATCATATAGACTACATCATGTATCATTGCTGATATATCATTATGATGACTCTTTTCATGGTTACTATCATATGTATCATTTTCATGGCCTACTATACTATATTTTTGAGTTGTATCATATTGACATGTATCATTTTCACTTATGTTGACTATTGGACATGTATCATTTTGACATGTTTTTGATGTACTAGAATATTTGAATTTCAATTGTTTTAGTTATATATGATGATTATCTTATTAGTATTGACTTGTCAATTTATATATATTAAAAGTGGTCGATGATTTTTGGATGGATATTTATTAAGTGTGATGATTTTAATTTATTGCTTAGGATGGATGTTGTCAAACTCAATTAAATTATAGATATTTTGATTACTTGTTTTAATTATCGATGATGATCATGTTACAATAATTATTGTGTGTGTGTCAAATGTGGAGAGATTAATATCAACACAAACCTTAATGAAACAATTTATATTGAAGATTCAAATCAAGTAAACTACTCTATTTTGTAATACAATCAAACCTTTCAAGAACGTCTCATTATCCTCTATTTCTAAGGATTTATTAAACCATTTGGCCCTAAAATTTCTATGAGCACAATGGTTGTTAGAATGACAACTTAAAAAATGAGATTTAATGCTTACTATGCAAGCTAAGATGATTTCTATGTGTAAATGTGTGCTGGAAGGGTTAGTGGAGATTATGATAAATGAACAAGTGGAAATGAATGATGTGATATGAAACTATAATGATCTATGGATGATTCTACATACACCCAAATGCAAACATAAAATAAACTAATCTAAAATGCAACTATGATGCAATATGGATGATAAAATGCAACTATGAAGCAATATGTTAATCTAGGATGAGAATGCAAAGTAAAACATGATATAAAAACTAGCTATAAGACTCCAAGAATGCTCCAAGATCCTATGATAAACCTAAATAATAACTTTACTTCAAATGTGGATGATAAATGCAAAGGAAAAGGGGTGTATTTATAGGATTTCTCAAGCATCTTGTGAGTTGGCACAGATCAACGGTCTAGATTTGAATGAGAAAGAACAGATGGTGGGGATGGAGAGAATAAAGATGTTGTCCTCTTGACCAAAGAAAACATGCCATTTGGATGGAAGAATCTCTTGACCAATGGGCAACATGCCAAATGGATGGGAGACCCAAGTGTGTGAAACAAAGACAATGTGCTCCAAATTTGGTGGAAGTGTGTGAGGATAATTCTAATTAATAATTCTAATTATTTATTTTTATGTGACCTTTGTGAGGTGGCAAAAGTAGTAGACATGTGATCTAATTCCTAATCAAGATTAATGAAGATTAATTAAATAAACATGTTTAGAAAACTTTGTTTATTTAATAATTTATAAGAATATGATTTTGAAGAATTAGAGAAGAGTGAACAATATAAGTAAAGTGAGACTTTATTTACATGTAGTCAAAATATTAATTAAATAGCTTGTATTTAATTAATTGGATATGATGACTATTTTTAGGTGTATACATTTTTCCGCTCTTTGAAGTGATGTTTTTACAGTGCATTGCTTCAAAGAAAATTTTGATACTAATTCTCATAAAAGATTTTGATGCCCTAGATGATGTCCCAGACTTTGATTTTTCAGGTATTGACATATATATGCCTCCTCAAGAGATAAATGGGTGAATTTATGGATGTGAAATGAAATGTTGGAATGATGTGATGGTGTCACAATGATTTTCAAGATGATGATCCAACATGGATTCAATGATAGTTTGATGTCAGAGATGATTTATCTCTTGAAAGTGGATTGCAAGCTTCCTCCTTTCATACTGTTGATTAGTTACAACTCATTTTTGGTAAAAAAAGGAAATAAATCCCACCATAATTCCCTCCATTTATACTTGAAAAATGTAAAAAGTGGGAGAAGGGAATTCATTTGCACATTGTGAGTTTGGAGAAGTTGAAGATTGGAGAGCTTAGAGGAAGATGGTGATCCCATATCACAATCATCATTTTGAGTGTCTTCCCCAACATGATCAGCTTGTTGCCTCTGGACCTACGGTATGCTTTACGAGAAACCTCTTTGTTAGTCATTTTCTTATCTTTTAATGGTATTTTGAACATAGTAGATAGATGGGTATGCAAGATCATCATGGAAAAATAGGCCCTTAAGGCAAAAATTAAAAAAATCAGTTGTTAGGCAACTTGACTAAAAATTTGAGTAAGTTGTTCTATATTATTTCAAAAATATGTAAGAATAGAATCTGTAGAAAATTGAATGTAGTTTCTAAACTACTAGGTTTATTTAAAATAAATAAAAATTTATTTGGTGAAAATTTGAAATTTCAATGCAAAGAGTACTTAAATTTCGTGGAAAAACTAAGAAGTAGGTGTCTCGTCTGAGCACCCTAACCATAATAAGATGATAATATTTTTTATAAGATTTTATATATAAGTAGAGGGACTCATGTTCTAGATGTGATGCATATTTTTTGTATTTTTTCCAAGTAAATAATTAATTATGAACTTTTTATTACAACTTTTAAAAAATATAAAAACTCAGATGTCGACCACCTTTAACTTGGTCAAAACTTCATGAAATTTAATTTTTTTTAATCTTTATAGTATGTGAAGCATAGAATGTGACACATGTTTGATTCAACAAATGTGATAATGTTGAAAGATATAGATGTTTTTCAATCAGCCTATCGACCAAACTTTAGTCATAATTCTAATAGAAAATGAATAAATTATTTATTAAATTCAAATTAAAGAATAATTTGTATTGGTGGAAAGCTGAGAATCTCCTCTAAAACCCTTTTGTTTCATCAATTTTGGTTAAAAAGTCGTGGCCACATACCCTACAAATACCCATAATATTGCTACTTTTGGCCCATCATGATCTTGTACATACCTAGATGTTGTAGCTTTTCAAAGTCATTTTTGCACTTTGGATGATGTTTTGCTGTTTTAAAGTTCTTTTGGGTGTGTTTGAGAGTTTTGGCACCTTTGGGGTCCCAAATGGTGACTTTTTCAAGCTTTATTTTCATGTTTTTTTGGATTTTAAGAGTTTTGGTTTTAGTCCCAAATGGCACCTCTTGCAAGCTTGAAATTTAAGTTTTTTGAGTGGTTTAGGAGTTTTGGCACCTTTGGGGTCCCAAATGGTGCCTCTTGCAAGCTTGAAATTCAATTTTTCATGGGTTGTGAGAGTTTTGGCACCTTTGGGGTCCCAAATGGTGCCTCTTGCAAGCCTAGTTTTCAAATTTTTGAGGTTCAAACTCTAAAGTGGCACCTCTTGCAAGCCTAGAAATAATGTTTTTGAGGTTCAAACTCTAAAATGGTGCCTTTGGTGTCCTAAATGATGCCTCTTGCAAGCCTTGAAATCATGTTTTTGATGTTCAAACTCTAAACTGGCACCTTTTGTTGCCTTGTAAAGTTTTGACCTTTGTTGATTCTAGGCAGTTTAGCTTGTTATTTAACCTGTTTGATGATGTGTGATTGTAGAAAACCCTCATGGTGATGTTTGTAAGATGTTCCTAAATCATATTAGCCATTTCTTTATCATGTTCAATGATGTTTTGGATTGATTTCAGTCTGATTGTGAGATGTGTGTTGCATGATTGATGTTTGATAAGATAGTTGATGATTGGATCTCATAATAGGTGAGAGTGAAATGATAGAACCGATGATGTATTGACCTCATGATAGGCGAGGATCTATGATAGGATTGATAGTGTATCGACCTCATGATAAGTGAGGATCGATAATAGGATTGATAACATATCAACCTCATGATAGGCAAGGATCGATGGTTGGATTGATAGCATATTCACCTCATGATAGGAGAGGATTGATAATTGGATTGATAGTGTATCGACCTCATGATGGGAAAGGATCACATGTAGGCTTGATAGCATATTGACCTCATGATAGGCAAGGATCAATAATTGGATTGATAGTGTATCAACCCCATGATAGGTGAGGATCGACGATAGGATTGATTGTCTTGATTGATTGAGTTGATAGGTTAGGTTTGATGATAGATTCATTGATGATTGTTTTGATTGATTTGATGTTCTTGATTAAACCTAATTTGATTGAATGATGATCTTGTTTGAACATGATTTGATTGATTGATAAGCTTGATTGAACATACTTTGATGTAATGCTAATTTGTGTTCCAAATTATGATTAGGGAGACTTTGATGTACTCTAGTCTCAGGAGCATTTCCCAAAGACTTGGAATATGGTTTTTCAGTTGATGGAAATAGATTTAGATACTATTGCATGTTGTGGCATGACATCTTTGCTAGACATTCCCTAGTATAGGATTAATAGGGGTCTATTGACTGCATTAGCGGAGAGGTGGCATAGTGATCACAACACCTTTCATCTAGCCACCAGAGAGATGATAGTTACCTTGAAGGATGTGTACCATATTCTTTGTATTCCAGTGATTGGTGAGATAGTGGTATATGACAAGGTAGAGCAGGGCGGGACCGCTACGTTGTGGAGGATTTCTCAAGATGGTCATGTGGTAGGCCATTGGGTTCCCTAGTCAAATGATTCCTTCCATGTGTTCTTTCTAGGTTCATTAGCTGATTCCTTTGTCCTAATCATAGGTCAAAGGGGTTTTTAGCAGGTTGGGGTCGAGTATTGTCATGGATGACATTAGATGGGACTAGATATGCATGGGGTTTGTGCATGTTAGCTCATTTATAGCATGATTTGCACGAGGTTGTGTATTATGGGCTAATGAGCCTTTCTTCTAGGATTATGTTATTGTAGACATGGGAATGGGAGCACATAGCAATTACTTGGCCCTTGGGAGAGAGACAATGACAACCAAGGAGACCCTATGTATTCATTTATAGAAGTCTGCATGTCCAACATAAGCTGGGAAAAGTAGCTTATTGGAGGCATGCTTTAGATGATCTGGATACTATTACATTGTGGCCTTACTTAGATTGTGAGGTGTGGCTAGAGGATCAACTAGAGCTTCCCTACATGTTATCATGCTATCTAATTGGACAAAAACATTTTGTGCTTGAGTGGTATTTGTATCTACAAGTGTGTCGTCAGTTTGTATGGGTTCAGGGATGCCCAAGAGAGTTGTCCATTATGCACGATGACAAAATGAATGGTAGAGTGGGGACCTTGTGTATCTTATGAGGATGCTTGTACTGAGTACTATATCTTGGCACTAGGTTTATGGGACTATGTTCCATAGATTTTGGATGTAGGGATGGAAGAGGACTATTCAAAGTATTTCTACACTCATCCTTTTCCTAGATCATCTCATCTAGAGCAGACAATGCAGCTAATTGATGGAGATGGAGGGGATGATGAGGGTGGTGGTGATGGTGGTGATGATGATGAGGGTGGTGGTGGGGGTGATGGTGGTGCAAAGGGTGGTGGTGGAAGTGATGATGGTGCTAGCGGAGGTGATGATGGTGCAGGGTTATTAGATGCAGATGACAATCATCCTCTAGATTTTACAATTCCAAGACATAGGAGGAGTGTTACTGTACCTCAGGCAGTGATTGCCAAGATTCAGATTGAAGTCCCTTCTCATCAATAGTAGGTGTAGATAGAGGCTTTAAAGGCAAAGGTTCAAAATTTTCAGAGTGAGTTAGTGTAGGCTTAAGCATAGGTTGAGACACTTCAAGATGAGTTAGTGCAGGCTTGGGCATAGGTTCATATTTTGATGACTGAGAGAGGGACATATAAGCAACAAATACAATAGGTGCATGAACAGGTTATCATAATCACTTCAGAGAGGGATGCCTTGAGACACTAGATAGAGTAGGTTGAGGCCATTACCGAGAGGTTATAGTAGATGACAACATCTGCAGGTATAGTGGATTTCCTTATAGAGATTCAGAAAACAACTAAGGAGTTATAGTTTTACAAGGGTAAATATCATGAGTTGGTTCCTCCTGATCAGTGAGAGAGTTTTGCACAATCTTGTTTTGGCAGGTCCCATTCTAGGATTGTTAGCATGGGTGTTTCACAACCATTGCTTGGAGATAGGAGAGATCTGGGTGTAGGTCTGTCAAGTAGAGGAGGTATTGGTTTTGTGATGCCAATAGCATCTGGTGGGAGCTCAACATAGCATATTGTGATGTTCCTTGGACATGATGTATACACTTTTGGTGAGATTGAGGATGTAGTTCTTGTGATACAGTGCCTTTTTGGTTTTTGATGTATCTCATCCTACTTTTGGATATCCTTATACATTTTGACATTATGATATTTTTGATGTTGTATGATATGCATCGATGACTATGATCTACATGTTGATATGATAATAAATGTCTATGATGCATTTGATTTCCATGTTATGATGATGATATGTAAATGTGGTGAATGCCTTTAATTTCTTTGTTATGATAATGATTATGATGATTATGCATTGATGATAATGTAAAATTATTGATGGATTTAATTTCTATGTGATGATGTAATGTGATGTGATGATTATGATATGTAATGCATTTTCATGTTTTTGTTCTTTTCTAATGCAAGTAAATGATGTGATGAATGATTGGATGATTAATAAGTTATGTGGTTATGATGATTATATGTAATGATAACCATGGTGATTATGCAAGGATGTGTGTAATGATGATATGATGATGTGTCTAATGGATTTCTAAATGATGGATTTGAGTATACAAGATGTATTTGTTTTAGCAAATGATATGTAATGCAAATGATTATTACTAATTGAATGTGCAAGACTTCAAATGTCCAGGGCCTTAAGCTTAAATGAGTGAGTCTGTCCAACTTCAAAAAGTTGTGGGAAGACTATAGTAAATTGATCTTTTAAGCTTCATAACTCCTGACATATTTCCTAACTTTCTTGGAAATATGAAGAGACTCACTCATTTAATCTTAGTGGATCGCCGTCCTACATGACATGATTGTGATGATGGAAATGATATGCAATGTATGTTTTTGTTTTGTATTTTCTGATGCAAATATTATGATGTAACACATGGATGTGAGTGAGGTGAGAAATTTTTTCTAAGATATGCAAATGATGATACAACTAAATGAGAATGATGTGTTTTTCGTTAATGTCAAGTGTACTCAATCCATTGATGATAGAGATGACACCATTGTGAACTTGTTTCAGCTTTGAAAAACCCCATAAATACAGATGCAATACTAACATGAATGCAATCTAACTTAACTATGAAAATATCAGATTCAGTAGTTTTCATTCATATTAACCAATTTTTCATTATTTTTATCATCATCGGGCCTTTAAAATGTTGAAAGTGAGTACAAGCATCAATGGAATATTTTAGACCAAGATGACCTAAGTACTACTTCCATGATGTTTAAGATTGCAAGTTAACACAAGAATCTGAGTATAATTAAACTGAGATGACCTGAGCATTGATTGTGTAAAAAGAAAAAAGTTAACCATTTTCCTATGAAAATTCAGAATGTCATTAGTAATACTTTGTAGAGAACGTCCCATGACAACTTGCATAGTAATAATGATAAACTCATAGACAACAAACCAAGAAAAATCATACTCCTTCCTTGCTCCTCTAGTTTGATGCATCATTGAGGACTCAAGAGATATGATAACAAAAATAAAAGTAGAAAATTTGAACATTTTTGTTTAATGTGATAAACCCTTGATTCAAAAGGAACATCATCCATTTGAAGTTTTTTTTTGTGACTTTTGTCCAATAGTTGTTTGTTTGTTGGTTCAAGCTCAAAGTTTATTTGCCCCTAGCAAGTGGAGAATTTTTTCCCTAGTCTAGGATGAGACATGACCATGATGACCAAGACCTAACCTAAAGACCTATCCTAGGGGCCTTAGGGGATAATCAAAAAATTATCCTTGCCTACATTATACATGCAAAGACCATGTAGTTCGACTGGCGACTTGACCAAAATTACAAGATGAAAACATGAACATGATGAAATGCCAGTTTATTATGATAGAATCCTACAAGACTAACCTAAATGTCTCAGGGGATGATCAAAGATCACCCAAGTGCCTACATTCAAAGCTCAGAGATAACGTAGTTTGACAAGATGACTATTTTTTTGAATTTTTGACTTTTTGACCTATTTTTGGTTTTTGATATGTTTTGAATGTTTCTGGATTATCTAGTTTTTGAATGTTTTTGGAATATCTAATTTTCTAAATGTTTTTTAATTTTTGATTTTATGGCCTTGAGAATGTACAAGAATCCGACCCAATGCAGGACATTCCCCCAGTGTGATGTGATAGAACAAACTAATTTTTAGAATGGGCCAAGCAGTACTAGGGGAGACCATGATACAAACACTGGATCAAGCTATGATGCAAACATGGATGTGTGACAACTACAAAGATGGGATCATGATGGATGAATGATGTAGAGCAAGTCACATAGTCCAAGATAGATGCAGAGTGCTTATTTTACACAAGGTGCTTTTTTTATAGGTTTTCACCAAGGTACTTTCCCAAAGTGCCACTGAAGTGGTTTTCACAAGAGGATGATTTTTTTTTCTTTATTGTTTTTAATCCTTTTTTTGATTTTTTTGTTTTTGGATTTTGCATTTTTTGATTCTTTTTGTATTTCTTCAAGAAAATTTTTGATGTTTTTGGTATTTTTCCAAGACCTTTACCAATGCATTGGATGAGCTAGGTGTAAAACCTTTTGAGATGCAAGTTGTTGAGGGGTTCTTCAAACAAATCCCCTGCAGGTGTAGATAATTGATATGCTCTTGATCCAAAGACTAATACAATGACAAAAGGACCTAGTCAGTTCATTTCAAATTTCCCCTTATTCTCTCGATCTTGTTGATTATGATGATTTTCCTTCAAGACTAAGTCACCAACCTGAAATGTTCTAGGTTTTACTCTGTGATTGTAGCTCCTAGATATCCTTTGTTGATTGGATTTTAGGTGATCAATTGCATGCTAACAACATTCATCCAACAATTCTTACTCTTGTAGCCTAAGTACTCTATAATCCTTTTCTAAAATCATCCCCTTTAGCAACACACACAAGGATGGTATCTCAACCTCGATAGGTAAAATAAATTTTGATCCATAGACTAGAGAATAAGGTTTTTCTCATGTCAAGGTACAGATATTGATCCTATAAGCCCACAAAGTTAGGTTTAGTTGAACATGCCAATCACGTCCAACCTCATTGACTGTTTTCTTTAGGATCTTTAGGATAGTCTTGTTTGAAGCCTTTTCTTGGCCATTTCCTTGGGGATAGTAAGGAGTAGAAAACTGATGTTGGATATGGAATCTCTCATAGAGCTCTTGAACATACTGATTCTTGAAGGGTCCTCCATTGTCTATAATAATAGATTGAGGAACACCATATTGACAAATGACATATTTCAAGATGAATGATGAGATTTGCTTTCTAGTGATGGTAATTAGGGGAACAACTTAAATCCATTTGGTGAAGTGTTTTGTAGCTATGATTATAAACTTATGTCCATTGGAGGAAGATGGGTGAATGTTACCTAAAAGGTCCAATCCCCACTGACAAAAAGGCCATGTAGATGTGAAAGGATGCAATTATTGTGCAAGTGCATGTATCAAGTTTCCGTGAATTTGGCATTTGTAGCATCTTTTGACATATTGAAATGCCTCCACCATATTTGGCCAGTAATACCCCAAACGTAAGAGTTTTTTAGCTAAGGTTAAGCCACTTGAATGCGTGCCAAAGATACCTTCATGAAACTCCTGTAAAGTAGTTTCAACTTCATTATGTTCTAGACACCAAAGAAGAGGACCATCCATACCTCGTCTATAAAGCACATTAGCTATTATGGTGTGGCTAGTTGCTTGTTGAATGAAGTTTCATTTTTGGTTCTGAGATAAGTCAATTGGAAGGGTATTGTCTTTTAAGTAGGAATGGATCTCTCCATAGAGGGAGGTTTGAGAGTCAAAAATTGGCATATCACTTGGGATTCTAAATATTTGTAGGTTGGGTTGGACACTTTTTATACCATGAATTCATAACATTTTCATTGTTTAGGTATCTACAAGAGGGAAGCAATGGTAGCCATTGCATCAACAACTTTGTTTTCTATTCTGGGAACATGTGAAAACTTGATATCAATGAAGTACTTTGTGAAATCATCTACCATCCTCTTGTAGGGTAGCAAATTTTCATCCTTTAGTTGATAATCATCATTTGCTTGGTTTATGACTAGTTGTGAGTCAACATAGACTAGTAATTCCATGATTTTCCATTCAACTGCTATCTTGATTCCAATGATCAATGCTTCATATTCAGCTATGTTGTTGGTGTAGGGGAACACTAATATGTAGGATTTAGGAATTATATATCCTTGCAGAAAGATAAAAAATATTCCCACACCTGATCCATGTTGTGTATAGGAGCCATCAAAGTATAACATCCATTGTTGTGTAGATATGTTTAGGATATCATTATTAGGGTATTCAATGTTCATTGGGTTATTATTTGACCATGGTGCTTTAGCTAGTTGATTTTCTATAGCTTTACCTTTGATTGCTTTCCTATCCATGTATTGGATGTCAAACTCACTCAATATCATGACCACTTGGCTAGTCTCCCTATTAAAGCAACTTTGTTGAGTAGGTACTTTAATGGATCAATTTTGGCATGAGTTTGATGGTGTGAGTCAACATGAGTCCCTCAATTGTTGGGTAGCAAATACAATTTCCAAACAAGATTTTTCAATAAAGGTGTAATTGATCTCATAACCATTCAATGTCATGTTGATATAATAGATGGCTTTCTCCTTCCTTGCAAAAACTTTGTGGTAATAAGGCTCCCAAAGATATCTTGATTATTGTAATGTATAGTAGTAGTGGTTTTCCTTTGATTGGTGGTATCAATTCAGGTGGTGTTATCAGGTATTGCTTTAGTTGATTGAAGGAAAATTCACATTTCTTATCCCACTTGAAAGAGACATTCTTGTGTAGTAAGTGGTTGAAAGGGTGAGTTTTATCAACTAGTTGTGCAATAAATCTTCTAATAGACTAGAACCTTCCTTGTAATGATCTGAGTTGACTGATGTTTTTAGGGGGAGGCATCTCCATGATGGCTTTGACCTCTATAGGATCCACCTCAATGCCTTTAGCTAAGACAATGTATCCCAAAAGTTTAGTTGATGTTACATCGAACACATATTTCTTGGGATTTAACCTCACATTGAATTTCTCCAATCTGGTGAATATTTTTTCTAGATCTCTAAGTGTCCTCTAGTGTAGGATTTTCCAACAAATAATCTACATAATATTCCATAAAAGTATGCATCATGTCATGGAAGATGGTATCCATAGCTCTTTGATATGTGGCTCCAACCTTTTTCCACCCAAAAGGCATTGCATTCCAACAAAAAGTGCCCCAAGCACATGTGAAGTTTTTTTTATCTTAAT
>VDFB02000002.1:209750867-209773257 GCA_007258455.2 Sequoia sempervirens | reverse complement strand
GTATACTTTTGGATTACATCAATTTCCTTATCATGAAAAGACTCTTCAGAGAGGGAGTCCCATTCATATTCATTGGAATCTGTTTCATGATCTTCACTAGCCTATAATTGTAAGATTCTTTCAATGACTCTTTGAGTTGCTTCTTCTTTTGAGTCTTCTTTGTATCCTAACCCTGTTTTGTCTTTGGAACTCATTGTGATGGGTTGTATTGGTTCAGTGATGCCTTCTTTTCTTTTACCCATAGGGCACCTTTCCCTCATATCCCATTTTTTCAAAGATTGTCTTTCCTTTTCCATACGTATCTGTGCATATATTAGACAATGATACATGTGATGGTTCTTCATCTTTGCATAACCAGTTTAGAACATCCATGTCTTATGTTTCCTCAGCTTGAGTGCTTTCTTTAATAAACTTCCCATCAAAGGGCGTGATGGGTTGTAAGGATTGTTGTCTTGAGGTGGATGGTTGTCCATATGACTTAGGAGAAGATGAAAGTTGTGATAAGTATGAAGATTGCTCAAATGAATATTCCCCCATGCCCTTGTCTTTTATTTGGATCTTTTCAAACTATTTTGATAAGGCACTGAGCTTATTTCCATTGTTGGATGGAATAGAGTCAGCGACACCTTTGTCTTTTGACTAGACTTTTTCCTCATTCTTTTTTGATGAAGAACCAATTGGACTTTCTTTGTTTGATGGATCAAAGGTGATGACCTCTTTTTTATGTGGTACAAAGGTATCTTGACTTGTTATAAGTGCATTGCAATATTGGAGATTGTTAGAATCTATAGTAATGGTGATCTCCTGTCTATTGAAAGGAAATTTTAGACACTATGATATGTTGATGGTACCACTTACATCTCATGAATCCACGACTATCCCAAGAGTATGTTATATGTCAATGCTTTGTCTAACACTTGAGACACTATGTCATTGATGATTGGTCCCACTTGAATGGGTAAGATGATCAATCCTTGGGAGGATCTCTCCTCATCATCACATGCTTTTATTATGATTTTCCTTCTAGGATCAATAGCATTTTTAGAATATCCTAGTGCACGAACAAGCTTGAGAGTGCAAATATTTAGGCCAACTCCTCCATCTATAAGGACACGTTTGATGCGATGTTTATGGATTAAGACTTCGATGTGGAGAGTAGTATTATGTGGATGGGTGGTGGATGCATCGTCATGTTCAGATAATGATAATCAATGAGGTGTGGTTAAATGTCCCACCATAGCTTGAAATTTATAGACTTCCATATTTTTTGGTATTATGGTGGAAACTAAAGCTTGTTCCAGGATTTCTTTGAGTGCTAGTGAAATCTTGAGAAGTTCCAATATGGATATTTGAGTGGGTATCTTCTACAACTGATCAACGATATTATATTGAGTTATATGATAAATAGTCATTTTGGACGTGGAAGGGGTAGCTCCTTTCAATGTTACCTTGGCTTGTCCTCTTGTAATTGCATTGATTGGTGGATTATTTTTATTTTTGTAATTTTTATGATGTTAATTTGATTTTCATTTGTGTCAATGTTGGTGATCAGATTTCTAGGAACAAGGTCATTGATTTGATGTGAGGTGGTGTTGATAGCATGGTGCTGATTTTTAGCTGTAGCCTCATTCCCTTGGTTTCTGATTTGGATGTCCTAGATTGGACTCTCAACCATCTCAATAAAATGAATGGTAGAATCATAAACATAGTTTACATTCCTACCTTTTGTATTTGATGTAGAGGACTCCCCTTTTTCATAATTTGGTAGAGGGTTCTTGAACACTCCATGATCATTATTTGTTTGGGGTCCCTCTATGAATACCTTCTTGTTATCAATGAGGTCTTGTATTGCATGTTTTAATTGCCAACAATCTTTTGTCATATGACCCTTGTTTTGAGGTAATCGCAATAATGGGCATCACTCCACCAAAAGGGTTTGACTTGTGGATCCTACTTTCCTTCTTCCAGTACTGTAATGAGTTTAGCCTCCGTAAGCTCCTTTAATGTCAAGTCTAAGGATTTCCCCAATGGTGTGAATTTCCTTCAATTGGAAGGTTTTGGAAATGGTGTTGTTCTAGTCCCCACATTAGTCTGATTGTTGTTTTGGCTAACATTTTGAGTGTTGGGTGGATTACTATTCTGATTAGTTTTGGTGGTAGCTGTTGTTAAGTTGAATATCGGTTTCGTATTTTGATTTTCAACTATGCCCTCATTATTACCCATGTTCTTGTTTCATTGCAAAAACTTAGGCTTATCCCCACCATTGTAGTTGTTAGAGGAATTGGATGAGTTGTTTTTGTTGTATATCTTAATGACCCCTATTTTGACTAAGGCTTCTTCATTTTTAATTCAATTTTCAATCAATTTTTTGAAGGTAGGGGGACATTGTAATTCCAAAATATAACTCATCTCATCATTTAGGTTTTCAATGAAAATCTCTATCTTTTCCTTTTCTATTATGGGATGAGAATACCTTGCAAACAACCTCCATTTTTGCAAGAAAATGAGGAAGGACTCACCCTTTTTCTATTTCAAGTTGAAAAGGTCTTTCATGGTGCTGTCATGTTGGATATTGTAAGAGTATTGGGTGAGAAATTTATTAACCAACTCTTCAAAGGTGTTGATGGGTGGTGTAATCTTTGAAAACCATTCAAGGCATGACCCCCTTAGACTTCATTGAAACAACCTCATCAAATAGGTTTCTTCGTGTGAAAATTCAAGACTCATGGTTCGAAATTCCCTCACATGATCTAATGGATCAGTTTTACCATTGTATTTGTCATACTTTGGGAATTCACAATCTTTAGGGAAGGGAATCATGTTTATGGATTGATTAAATGGATATGGAAAAATGTCTTGAATCAATTATCATTTCAAGGTTCCCCTTTGCATATCTAGAACTTTTTGTTGAAGGTTCTGCATTTGGTGAGTCAAAGCAACCATTTGTTTTGTTTCCTTTTAGGATTTTTGGGAGGTTCTTTTAAGGTGTTGACATCAAAATTAGGGGCTCGAAGTTTGAAACCTTGATTTTCCAACATTAATAGGTATTTTTCCCCATCCCTTTCAAAAATATTTTCTAAAAACTTATGGAAATTGGGATCTTGTTCTACTTGTCAGATGTAATCATCATTTATTTCTTCCCCTTGAGTATTGTTGGGTCCATGAAGAGGGTTTTCTTCTGCTTCAGCCATGTTGCTTGGTATTTCACTATCTTGAGCTTCAATTTTGGGAGCTTTGATATTGAGAGTTTTACTACTTAGAGTTCCAATTTTTTTCGTTTCAAGCTTTGGTGTTTCAAGTTCCTTTTCTTTAAGCCTCCTCTTTTGTGACCTCATTTGGATGGACATGCAAGTGTTATGGTTTAGACTAATCTTTGATATAAGTTTTGGAATAGTGCCAAGGATTACAACTAAGTCAAATAGAATGATGAATTCTATTGATAGGACCAAGTTTGATTTGATTGCATGACGTCATTTTGTGATTAAAGGATGACAAATCCTAAAGATGAAACTAGGTTTTATAATCAAAGATGTGATGGATGTCAATGATTTAGGCACTTTGAAATGTTTAGATCTATGTTTAGTTTGAAAAATTCCACTTGTAGAGGTTAGTTTCAACACATTTAGACTTCTAAGGTATCTAAGGAATGATCTTGGACTTGGAGTTTTGGTTCAAAATGATGAATTAAGGTACTCAAAACGTTGGAAAAGTCTTGGATATTGACAATAGTACATCATGTATAATTCTAAATTGTTCTTGCAAACTCTCTTGTAAAAAATGAAGGCTAACCTTTCTCTAAAGTCATAGAGCATAGAAAAATGTTTTTGATTTTGTTTTGGACTAAGAGGTTTGATCTTTGGTTTTGTAATCTTGATCTTTCATGAAATCATTGTGCAAACCGCATGTTCAAACTCTATTTTTCTTAAGGAAAGGTTGAACATTGCTTAGAGGATTGATTTTCAGAAGTTGGATGAACCTAGGTTACTATTTTATGGTCTATAAAAGGCACCAAATGTTAGTGTAGGTTTTTTTAATATTTTTCCTACACATTATTAAGCATACCTTAGGTTATAGGAGATGTGGTTTATGTGAGGACACATGGCGTAATCCATCAGTTACATGTGTTGCTCCCACTCACACTTAGGCTGAGTTTCACACCCTCTTTTGGCCTTATATGCCACCTCACAAAACCACTCATTTGTCTCTTTCTGAGTAGGTTATGCCACCTATTTGGCATTTTCCAAGTAGGCATAACTCCCACCTAATTTGGTTATTTGGGAGTTATTACCCCTCTTGGAATTATTTTCCCATATTGTGCTATATAATCAGCACTCACCTCTCCCTCCTATCTATCTAGTCAAGATGAGTTCATATTAACTCAATCAATTCAAAGGAGAGTTGAGGCATATTGTATCATTTAGTGTGTGATAATAACATCATTTTGTTATTGCACTATATTCCTGCATTTTATCTCTTGCTGCTCTCATGTGGAAGGTTTATCTTGGTTTTGCAGGTGATCCTGGGTGCTCGAGTTCATCAACAACTCTTACATGGTATCAGAGCGTCAGATCTGCAAGCCCCTTCTCAAATTTGAGAGATTTGTGAGTGTTTAATCAATATTGCAGGTTGCAACATGCCTTTGCTTGTCTTAAGTAGGTGATTCTACCTTTTCATGCTGTTTTTTGGTTGTTGGGGTCGTTTTATGTTGCTAAAGACATTTTTTTTACACTACATCCATATTTTCTGTATATTTTAAAGAAAATCCGCCATCTGGGTTTTGTTCGTAGCAGAAAAAAACCATCTGGGTCATTGCTAGTTTCTGCATACAGGTTACATATTTTGCAGAATCTAAATCAGAACATTTCTGCAGACCCCCTCTCCAATTGCATTTTTGATTTTGCAGTCAATCTTTGGAGGGCCATAATTCAGTCATACAAGCTCTTTTTTCAGAGAATTTTTTTTTGATTTGGGGTAGAATTTCACAGGCTTTGCAGTGGTGTGATCCATTTTTTCTCAAGTGATCCGGATTTTCCAGAAAATCAGTTTTATCAGCAGATCTGAAGGACAGTTCTCATTTTTTTAACTTCAAATTGATGTAACTTTCACATACGACCTCATATTGAGGTGATTCTTTTTTTGAAAGTGAATATTTTTTTGAGCACTACACATTGGTGCTATTTTGAGGTTCTAATTCTGAGATTTGATTATACTTTCAGTATTTGGGTCTATTTTAGACATTTGTAAAACTCTAGAAAACAACTCCAGCATTGTAAACAAACTGATTTATAAAGTGCCAAATTATTTTTTGTTGGGGGGGATTCTTGATTGAGTGAAAAAGGGGGGGTCTCTCTTTGTGTGTGTGTGTTTTTTGATCTGTTCACTTGTGCTTTTCTTTTCCTTCACACATGGATCATTCTAAGGTTCGTTTGCTAACACCTTATAATTATGCAACATGGCATCAACATGCATGGAATGCCTTAATGCAACTTGGGTATACTCCATATGTTGAAAACAAGGTAGCTGAACCTGAAGATGATAAGGAAAAGATAAAATGGATGCTTGAACATACAAAAGCTCTTGGATGTCTTCGTAGCTTTGTTTCCCTTGATCTTATGTTTCAGATTGAATCTTGTACAAATTCACATGATGCTTGGGAAAAGTTAAAATCTTTGTATGGTACAACAGATGAAGTCAAAGGCTATCAGATTGAAAATGAATTGATGAGCCTTGATCCAAAGAACTTTGGCAACATCCAGGATTATATTACTAAGGTCAATGATCTGAGAGCACAATGTAAAGCTTGTGGTATTGATAAAAAGGACATTCAGTTAATCTATAATACACTGAATAAACTTGGTCCTGAATTTGCAGCTTTTGTTTCTAGCTTTCATACTCATAGACTGACTATGGGATCTGCATACACTATGCCTTCATTTGCATCTTTTTCTGAGATGTTAATGCATGAACAACAAAAGCTTCTTTCTATGGGTCTCATAAAGCCATCACAGAATCAAGCCTTGTTGGCTAGTCAACCTAAGGGACAGAAAGAGTTAGGACAATCTGACAAGAAACAAAAGAAATCTAAGAAAAATCCACACACAGATCAAGCACAACACAAATCCTCTACAAGGGAGGACTCATCTAAGAAGGAGAAGTCTACTTGTTCATATTGCAAGAGGATTGGACATGAAGAACATTCTTGTTATAAGAAGGATATTGATGAACTGAAACATCTTCTTAAGAAGAACAACATTGATCTACCTTCTAGAATGTCTGAGTCTACTTCTTCTTCACATTCCAAACAGTCAGGATCTAGTAAGGATAAAGGTCATGCAGAATTTGCTTCTGAGTCTAAGAAAAATAAAGGTAAAGCTCTTTGTGCTTCTACAAGTCATGAATCAGGGAAATGGCTCCTAGATTCTGGAGCTTCTCATCATATGGCTTCTTCACAGTCTATGTTCTCTTCTTTTGAGCCTTGTGCTATGCCACCTATTCTGATGGGCAACAACACTTACATGAGTGTAATTGGGAAGGGTTCTGTTGATATTGGGGATGGCACCTTCAATGATGTTTTGTGTGTACCTCACTTGACAAACAATCTTCTTTCCATCTATCAGATCACTCATGGTGGAGCAGGCAAGACTGTGGAATTCACACCTGATTCAGTTATCATCAGAGATTTGGAGAGCACAAGATAATTGCTACTGGGATAGTTGATAATGAATCTCGGTTGTATACCTTTTCAGACTTTGCACCTGATGACGGTTCTGATCCTTTGGCTATTGATCACACTCCTTGTGTGACATTTGATTTTGAGGAGAATTTTGGCTATTTGAATCTTGGTATTCTCACATTAGATCCAGTTATTGAGCCTTGCATTCCTTCTCCTCTATCTACTGTTGCTTCTGAGGATACTTGTGTTACATTCATGGCTACTTGTGATTCAGTGCAACAGGATCGACATCGTCTTCTAGATATAGTTGCTTGGGATGACTACTTGACAGACATTGCAGGTTTGTTCATAGAGTCTCATATTTCAGACTTGGGAGACACTATTCATGACATCCATCTTCTCTTTGATGAAGTTGATTCTTCTTCAGTTGTTATGGAGGAACATGTGGATCCTCTTGTTCATTCTCCACATGATCATTCATCACAGTTTGACATGAGTGTGGATACTTTTGAGCAGCATTTGGAGGAGGCATCTTTGTTTTCAGAGGAGGTAGTTGAGTCTTTGGATTTTGTTCTACACACATCTCTACTAGGTTTTGGATTGTCATCTTCATCAGTGTGGCCTATAACACCCGAGTTGGTGGTGGCAACTTTCGGCATCGACGTGGAGACAGATGAGCAGTTTTCAGAGACTTCATACATTTTGAGCTTTCTTCCCTCATATTCATTTCAGGAATGGGAAGACATTCTTCATACACCTTTGGTTTTGTTTCTTCCTAAGGGGAGGAACATTGTTCAACGATCGTGGACCATGTTCTACATTCAGTTTTGAGCTTCAACCATTGGCATAGTTGACTACTTTGGGGAAGACTACATGGTCTTTCCTATCCTTTCTATTTTGGAGGGGACTTCTTCCTTGCATGGGATTCTTCTTGTGTTGGGAAACTTGTTTTCTTTTCTCTCTTTTGGGGAGGAGTTTTGTCCCACTAGGTTTTCTCCTTTACTTCATTTGTGAGAAAGTATTTTGTACATGGGTACCTAACATGGCCTAGTAGCCGGGACCCATATTTGCATCTTTGTGTCTTCTCACCCACCTAAGCTATGCTTAAGGGGGGGTGTTAGTGTAGGTTTTTTAATATTTTTCCTACACATTATTAAGCATACCTTAGGTTATAGGAGATGTGGTTTATGTGAGGACACATGGCGTAATCCATCGGTTACATGTGTTGCTCCCACTCACACTTAGGTGGTTGAGTTTCACACCCTCTTTTGGCCTTATATGCCACCTCACAAAACCACTCATTTGTCTCTTTCTGAGTAGGTTATGCCACCTATTTGGCATTTTCCAAGTAGGCATAACTCCCACCTAATTTGGTTATTTGGGAGTTATTACCCCTCTTGGAATTATTTGCCCATATTGTGCTATATAATCAACACTCACCTCTCCCTCCTATCTAGTCAAGATGAGTTCATATTAACTCAATCAATTCAAAGGAGAGTTGAGGCATAGTGTATCATTTAGTGTGTGATAATAACATCATTTTGTTATTGCACTATATTCTGCATTTTATCTCTTTGCTCTCTGTGGAAGGTTTATCTTGGTTTTGCAGTGATCCCGGTGCTCGAGCTCATCAACAACTCTTACATGGTATCGGGCATATCCCAGCTCTTACACTAAAAAGAGACAAGAGGTTCTGAACGGTGCAAAGGCACCACTTCAGAGGAAAAAGGCACCAAACTCCCAAAACCCCAAAATGACTCTAAAAACAACTGAATTACCCCACAAAAGGTTTTATTTCTTGGATTTTCAATTGTAATTGTTTACCCCAATGAATATAGTTCAATCAAGGTTTTCACTTTCAAAATGTGATGTTTTGATGGTGTTTTGTTTGAGTTTTGTTTTGAAGACACATGAAGCAGAATATACACTCCAAGGCTATGTACTTGACTATGTTATTTTGGATTCCACATGGGGTTTTATCCCAGCCACACTTATCTTTAGTAGATGAATTTAGAAGCTTGGCTACATAGGATCCCCCTTATAGTGCACTCACTTCTTAGGAAAACCAAGCTCCCAGTACCCATAAAAATCCCATTGAAGACTGATCATCTCTATTAAAAACTATGAGAATGTGGATGCCTTGGCAACAACCATTGTTGCACCAAATAATAGATAAAGGATTTTGGAAAAATCTACAATAAGGGTTTTAATTCAGACATTCCATTCATAGGGAGTGACCATGTGACAAGAGACCATTGCTTCCCTTCTTGTTGGAGCCACCCGCATGATACTTTAACTTTCCCCAAGTATCCACATTTATATTCTAACTAGAAGTCACTTGGATTTAGTGTGTTATTGGTTGGGTGATTCCCTTGGGTGATTAATTTTTTGCCAAGGCAGGCCCTCTAGGATAAACAAAAGGAAGAAAGTATACCCATAGTTCGATCAATCTTTATTTCACATGAATAAAGAGAGAACACATACCATATACTCCACTTACACTCGCACATAAACAAGAACGGGTCTAGCTTTTTGGATCACCTAGTTAAGGGGAGAGCATATGCCTACAATCCATCACATACAAAAGACATCGTGTTCATTTGCCTTTAATTAAGCTATGTTCCTAACTTAACCAAAAGGAAACAAGTAAATAACTTCCATCCCTTGCAATATGTCAGTCGTTTATGTTTGAGTATTTGATAGCGAATCTGGGAAAACCTGCAAAGCAACAACACAAAATGTTAGTTTTCTGATTTGGTGAAAAATTGCAAAAGGCACCAAAATAGAGACAAAATGTGCCAAAACAGAAGAAAAAGGCACCAAAACAAAGACAAAAGGTGCCAAAACAAAGTTATAGATGTCATAACTCCCTGAAACACTTGTAAAAGGCACCAAAACAGGTGCAAGCGGTGCCAAAACTTAAGCAAAAGGCATCAAAACTTCAAAAAATGCTGCAAAAAGTTCCTAGAACAAGTGAAAATGGTCTTGGAACAGTTTACAAAAGGCACCAAAACTCTACAAATAGTGCAGAAAGTTCTTGGAACAAGTGAAAATGGTCTCAGAATAGTTTACAAAAGGCACCAAAACTCAAGCAAAAGGTGCCAAAACTCCTAGAATGCTGCCAAAAGGCACCATAATAGCTGCAAAATGCTCCAAAACTCTCAAATCTAAAATTGTAATCATGAAATTTTCAAGAAAGTTAGAATCAAGTGAGCTAAAGGCCCCATGGTGGGTGCCATTTTGTGTGTGTTTCAAATGTGGAGATATTAATATCAACACAAACCTTATTGAAAAAATTTATATTGAAGATTCGAATCAAGTAAACTACTCTATTTCATAATACAATAAAACCTTTCAAGAACATCTCATTGTCCTCTATTTCTAAGGATTTATTAAACCATTTGGTCCTCAGATTTCTATGAGCACAATTGTTGTTAAAATGACAACTTGGAAAATGAGATTTAATGCTTAATGTGCAAGCTACAATGATTTCTATGTGTAAATGTGTGCTAGAAGGGTTAGTGGAGATTATGATAAATGATCAAGTGGAAATGGAAGATGTGATATGAAACTATAATGATCTATGCATGATTCTACATATGTTCAAATGCAAACATAAAATAAACTAATCTAAAATTCAACTATGATGCAATATGGATGATAAAATGCAACTATGAAGTAATATGTTAATCTAGGATGAGAATGCAAAGTAAAACATGCTATAAAAACTAGCTATAAGACTCCAAGAATGCTCCAAGCTCCTATGATAAACTTGCATAATAACTTTACTTCAAATGTGGATGATAAATGCAAATGCAAAGGGGTGTATTTATAGGATTTCTCAAGCATCTTGTGAGTTGGCATAGATGTTGCGGCCCCCTTGACCAACGACAACATGCCATTTGGATGGAAGTATCTCTTGACCAATGGGAAACATGCCAAATGGATGGGAGACCCAAGTGTGTGAAACAAAGACCATGTGCTCCAAATTTGGTGGAAGTGTGAGAATAAAGCCATGTGCTTTTTCCAATTGGTGGAAGTGTGTGAGGATAATTCTAATTAATAATTAGGATTATTTATTTTCATGTGACCTTTCTGAGGTGGCACAAAAAAAAGTAGTAGACATGTGCTCTAATTCCTAATCAGGATTAACGAAGATTAATTAAATAAACATGTTTAGAAAACTTTATTTATTTAATAATTTAAAAGAATATGATTTTGAAGAATTAGAGAAAAGTGAACAATATAAATAAAGTGAGACTTTATTTATAGGTAGTTGAAATATTAATTAAATAGCTTGTATTTAATTAATTGAATATGATGACCTTTTTTAGGTGTATACAATTATATTGTTATTTAATCATATGAGTTAAATAATTAAATTACTTACTCTATAATCATATGAGTTATTTAAGAGGCATAATATGTTTAACTATTTAAATTGAAATAAAACATATTAAATTAATAAATGGAAGTAAAACAAGAAGTATTTTTTAGAAGCAAAAAAGGAAGCAACAATGGAAGCCAAACTAGAAGCAAACCATAAGAAATCTTGGAAGCAAAATTGGAAGCAAAACCAAAAGCAAACCTAGAAGAAAAATTGGAAGCAAGTCTAGAAGAAAACCTAGAAGTAAATCTGGAAGAAAAACTATAAGCAAGCATGGAAGCAAAATTGAAAGCAAAATTGGAAGCAAAACTGAAAGCAAATCTGGAAGCAAAATTGGAAGCAAAATCAGAAGCAAACTTGGAAGCAAAATCAGAAGCAAAATAAAATAAAAAAAACTGGAAGCAAAACTGGAAGAAAACTTGGAAGCAAAACCAAAAGCAAAAATGAAAGTAAAATTGGAAATAAAAGTGGAAGTAAACCCGTAAGAAAAACTAGAAGCAAAACTAGAAGCAAAATTGGAAGCAAAATTGGAAGAAATATTGGAAGCAAACTTGGAGGCAAAATTGGACATAAAATTGGAAGCAAAACTAGAAGCAAAAATGGGAGTAGACATGGAAGCAAAACTGGAAGCAAATTGGGTGCTAATCATTCCTTTCCAACGCTGTATTAGGTGCTAACGAAGGTGCCATGATTTTTTGGTGCTAAAATCGACACTAATTCCAGTGCTAACTCTAGCAGAAAATTTGGTGCAAAATCCAATGCCAAACTAAACTTGCGTGTTTGCGCCAAATTTAATGCTAGCCAAATTGTTCAATTCATGCACTCAAAATACACTAAAATCTAGCACCAAAGTTAGCACTAATTACCTATTGTGATGTGTGAGGTCATATATGCTTGGTAAGGAGTATAAGATGATAGAGGGAGGATGTAGGGATACATTGAGTAGTGGAGGGGAGGAGATTGAAGGTAGTGATGCCTCTAAGAGGAGAAACAATGGGAGCAAGGGTTGCTACCCCAGTGCAAGTAGAGGTAGTGGGATAAGAGGATGCTATAGTGGGAGAGAGACAAAGGGTGAGAAGGGTTCATACACCACAAGAAAAGACATGATGGGAATGATGTGGTTGAGGAGAAGTTGGTGGAGGAGGAGGAGGAGGAGGAGGATGGTGAGGACAAGGATGATAGAGAGGGTAGGGTAAGGGTGAGGGGATAGAAGTTGATCTTGAGATGTCAGACCTGGAGGTTATGCCACATGTAGGACAAGAGGAGGGGAGGTGACGAGGTAATGACTTAGAGGGGAGATTGGTAGTGGTAGAGAGTAGGATTAACCTACTATAGGGCCTTCTATATAAGGCCTTAGATGATGTGGCTAGTAGTATAATGAAGATCAATAACCTCCAGATATAGATGGCTAATCAACACCTAGGGATATATCTACAATGATAGTAGAGAGGGAAAAATTGCAAGAAAAATGCACAACCTATAGGGGGGGTGTAAATAGTCACCACAAAGAGAGATAGCTTTTGATTGGTGTGAGATGTGTGGGACATCGAGAGGAGTCAACTACATGCCAATAGAGATAAATATTAGTAGGAGAGGGACACCACAAAAGCATAAGGGGGAGGAGCAATAGATATGCAAATGATTGTGTGGCTGGGTAGATAGGCCTAATATTATTGGGATTGTATTATGCAACAATGCTTGAGACAGAGAGGAGACGCTTATTTTTACAAGCATCGAGTTTAGAGGGAAGTGGGTTACTATGATTAGGGTTGGAAAGGAGTGGATTGATGGGGACACCATAGGGAAGAGGAGGATGGGATGACTGAGTGGATCAATGCTACCATCCCCCACACATTTAGATGTGGGGAGCAGTGGGTAGAGGAGATAGGTTGGGATAGCTAACAATTTTGGTAGATACACAAGTTATTGGGATGGATGAGAGATCCTATATAGGTGACCTTTGATTCATTGATCAAGACATAAGTCCTAATTACAACATTCAATCATTTTTCTATTCATATTGATTCATGACATTTTATGTATCATATGTATATAGAATTTTATTTTGATGCACTTGAACATGGAAATTTGTATTATTTTGATGACACCTATGGATGTTTATGATGGGCATTATTTTGATATCAATATATGATATGGACTATGGTGATTTCAGGATTATGGATATGGATGTTTATGATATGTATGTGTTTATTTCTGGATGATATATGTATGATGTGTAGATAATTATGATTATGATGTATATTAATGTATGAATTGATGCATGCACACATATGATTATCATGTATGACATTAATCATTTGTAATACAAGATGTAGCGATAAATATATGTTAGACAAATGTGATGTGAACTAGCACGTTTGATACAAGATGAGTATGTATGTAAATATATGATCAACCTAATGATGAGGTAGTGATTTAGGATGTTCATGAATGATATGTGATGGATTTATAGATGGATGTATTTTATTTTAAATAAAAATGAAATTCAAATGGATTAGTATGTAATGTTATAAAAATGAACCTAATGTAATTTAAATTAAACTAAAATGTGATGAGATGAAATATATTTTAAATGAACCCAATGACATAATGATACTACACGAGTAATGCAATATAACAAGAATTCCACTAAAATAATTTATGCAATCTAAAATGAGAATGAACTAGTGGTAAGATGTTTAAAAACATAAACTTTAAACAACTTAATGCACAAATGAAATGGTAATGACTAGATGAAAAGATGCTTAGGATAACAAATCCTAAACAACTTAATTTAAATGAAATGATAAAAATATGGGTAGATGATAGGTGTCACCATAGTGTACCAACCAAAATTGAACCAACCCAATGGGGAAAGTGGTTGGTAGACACTTGCACATTGAAAACCCAATGATTAGGAAAGAGATAATAGGAATGGAGATAAAATATGAGGGAATGGGAATGGTAGATGGTAGGATGGGAAATTGAGCAATTTCATGTTATGAATTATGTTTCCATGTAGTGAGAACTTAATTTTATATAGCATGGGATAATATGCACTAGGATATAAGGAACCAAGGTGACTTTGTATCACATGCATAGGACTAACACAACAAACAAGAAAGGTTAGTCCAACATCACACAATGTAATGAAGGAAATTGGAGAGGTTGATGTTATAAAACTAAAAAAACATGAAGATTCCTGAGTGTAATATAAGATCACAACAGATCTTAGTGGGTACAATACAAGACAACTAAGAAATTAAGATCACAAAATCCAATGTATGCTCCTATTTCTACTAGTCAAAGCACACAATGATATGATGGATCGTGGAAACCCTGAGTAGGTATAGTATGAATCTCAAAGAGATAAATAAAATGAAAAATCACCAAGAAATATTAAATATCATTTACCATGAGGACAATGGGTGAATTGAATTGATGTGGTCTAATGTAAGGAATGATGTATCTTGTGAAGAAAGGGTGGATGAGATAAATTATAGGATCAACATGACAATGAACAATCGAGATGGATTGAAACCTTAGGGGGCTATTGAATTCTGCTACAAGAACCAATTGGATGGGGACTCTTGGTGACATACATAAAGGTGGGACCTAGTGATAAGTATATGCAATGATAAAACCTAGATGGTGACACAAGACTGACTCCATGTACAATATATACAATTGATTATAGACAACAAAAGCCTAACTAATAAAATGATATTGAATCTTAGAAATATGTTAGGATCCTACGAATGTATTCTATAATAAATGAGTAAAGCTTAGGAATTGGGATAATAGACCCAATCTATCTGATGCCCAACTAAGATATACCATGTGACTAATAGTGGGATTAGGATGGGGAATGAAAATTATATGGGTAATATGGATAGGAAAAAGTGTAAGCATATAGGAAAGTGAGAGGCTAGGTAGATAATGATGGAGCCCTCTATGAATGGTGTCAAAGCTCCACTGTTTGATGGAACAAATTATTCTTGTTAGAAAGCTAGGATGGAATCCTTTCTTATCTCTCTAGGGTTTGGTGTTTGACAATTAGTTGAAAAGGGATATACCTTTCCTAAAAATGGTCTGATGAGTGATGAGAACAATTAAAAATAAAGGAATTCTATTTTGAGTGGTCTTTTTGATTCAAAACTAGGAAAAGTGATGTCTCAAAACTACTAAAGAGATGTGGACAAACTTGCAAAGAATTTATGAAGGAGATGATAAGGTCAAGCAAGCAAAGATGTAGAACTACTAAGACAAATTTGAAACCCTTAGGATGTTTGAAGATGAAGATATTACTATCTACATGCTCAAAGTAGATGAAGTTGTCAATGTCATCAATGGTATTGGTGGAAAGCTAGAAGAAAGTGATGTTGTGAAAAAGTTTTTAAGAACTCTTCCTAAATATTATAGTTCTAAAGTATTTGCTATTGAGGAAGCTCAAAAATCTAGATTAATATTCTAGAGATCAGATGTTTGGTGGTTTAATTTCTTATGAACTAAGAGAGTTTGGTCAAGTGATACAAAAAAAATAAAATTTAATAAATCAAATCTTGATGATCTTGATGAAGTGGAAGAAAATTTTGTAAGGAGATTGAAAAAGGGCTTTGGAAAATACAAAGGTAAGTTACTGCATAAGTGTTTCAATTATGGAAAGATAGGTCATTATAATTCTAAGTGTCCAATCGAAGTTGCAAATGGAAAACATAAGGATCATAAAGGTAAATCTATCAAGAAGAGTTATTATACCGAGAAAGAAAATGGTGTATCTGATGATGAGGAATTAGATTAACTTGATGAAGAAAGTGATTAATTCTTGTTAATGACTTTAAATGTTGGAAATAGTTCTACTAATCCTAAAAGATGTGCGGAGGAAAGTGCTTCACAAATAGGTCACAAGGTTGATGGAACTATGGTGACTACTTTTATGGCAAGAGAAGAAAGAAACTACTGGATAATTAATAGTGGATGCTAAAATCATATGACAGGTGATAAGAGTAAGTTTGTTAAACTTAAAAAGTATGATGGTGGTCTTGTTAAGTTTGGTGATGATACATCTGCTAAGATCTATGGAAAAGGTTCAATTAGTTTTGATGGTAAGCATAAAACAAATGATTTTCTTTATGTCAAGGGTCTCTAGCATAATCTTCTAAGTGTAGAAAAAATGTGTAGTAGAGGAAACAATTTGATGTTTGGGGATGATGGTTGTGAAACTATAAAAGGAGGCTTTGGTACTTTGGTTGCTATAGGAATGAGGACAAAAGGTAATGTTTTTTGGCTCAAATATGGTGGTGTTAAGTGATTTATGTCTCAAATCCATGAAAGTTGGCTATGGCATAGAAGAATGGGTCATGTCAATTTTGATAGTCTTGTGAAGATTAGTTCTATTGATTCTATGAGAGATTGCCAAATATTACAAAACCTATCAATGCAATCTAAAAAGAATGTTAGTTTGGAATGTGAACAAAGAACAGGTTCAAGACTAAAGAATATTATACTGCAACTCCTTTGGAGTTGGTGCATATAGACCTATGTGGACCTACCAAAATAAGACGCTCTCATGGTGACATGTATTTTACGTTGTTGATAGACGATTATTGTAGAATTACTTGGGTGGCATTTCTCAAAGAACAATAAAAATCTCTAGAAAATTTTAGAGTATTTAAATCTAAGGTTGAGAATGAAATGGATATGAAACTCAAGTGTTTAAGGTCTGATAGAGGTGGTGAGTTTACTTCAAACGAGTTTAACATTTTTTACGAAGATCATGATAAAGAGACATTTGTTAGCTCCTAGAACTCCTCAACAAAATGGAGTTGTGGAGAGGAAGAACAAAACAATTCAAGAAGCATCTAGGACTATGATGAAGAAAGAAAATATACTAAATTTCTATTGGAGAGAAGCAATTCATATTTCATTCTATATTCTTAGCAAAGGTCAAGAAAGAGTGAATAGTTCAAAGACTCCCTACGAGTTATGGTTGGTAAAAATCCTTCTATGAAATATTTTAGAGTGTTTGGAAGTAAATTCTATATCAGAAGAGATAAAGAAAACTTAGGGAAGTATTATACAATATCTAATGAAGGAATCTTCCTTGGATACTCTACAAAAAGCAAGGCCTATTGATGCTACAACAAAAGGTTGAAGAAGATAGTTGAGAGTGCAAGTTTCAAAGTGGATAAAGAACCACATCAAAATTAAGTTATGATTGAAGGATATGAATCTAATGAACCCCCTTGCAGTGAAGAAGAAAAAGATGAAGAGAAAGAAAAATAAATGACAGTTGAAGAGGAAGAAGCTATAACAAAGATGCCTAAGAATCCTAAGTATGTGTAGAAGAATCATTTTGAATATCAAATCATTGGATATAAGAGAAAAGGTGTGATAGCAAGAAGAAAAATTTCTATGACAAAGGAATAGGTAAAATTTTGTTTACTTTCTATGGTACAACCTAAAATTGTAATTGAGGCATGCAAAGATGAGAATTGGATCAAAGCTATGAAAGAAGAGTTGGGACAAATTGAGAAGAATCAAACTTGGGAATTGGTCCTGAGACTAGCAAACAAGAATGTAATAGGAACTAAATGGGTTTTCAAGAAAAAACTAAATGAGGATGGAAAGGTTTCTAGAAATAAGGCTACACTTGTGTGTAAGGGCTACTCACAAGGGGAAGGAATATATTTTAAAGAGAATTTTTCTCTGGTGGCAAGGATGGATTCCATTAGAATGTTTTTGGATTTTGAATCACATTAAGAATTGAAGGTATATCAGATGGAAGCCAAGTCTATAGTCTTGAATGGTGATTTGGAAGAATACGTGTACATTTAGTTCAACAAAAAGGTTTTTAGTTATTAGATGATTCTAATATGGTTTGAAGATTGAAGAAGGCCTTATATGGACTCAAACAAGTTCCTAGAGCTTGGTATGAAATATTAGACAAGTACTTATTACAACAAGGATTTAACAAGGGCACTGTACATAGCAACCTTTACTTCAAGGTTGAAGGAGATCAAATCTTGATTGTGGTTGTATATGTTGACATAATATTTAGATGAAATGAAAGTATGTGTAATAATTTTGTAGAGGAGATGTAGAAAGAGTTTGAGATATCAATGTTTAGGGAGTTGAATTTCTTCCTTGGGCTACAAATTAGTCAATCAAAAAAAGGTATATTCATGTCATAGTCTAAGTATGTCAAGAAAATGTTGAAGAAGTTTAGAATGGAGGATTCTAAACTAGTATGTACTCCTATGGTTACTATTTGTAAGTTAAGAAAAAATGATGAATATCCTAAGATAGATCAAAGAAATTATAGATCAATGATTGGTGGACTACTATATCTAACTAGTACTAGACCAGATATCATGCATACAGTGTGTCTTGTGGAAATATTTCAAGAAGATCCTAGAAAATCATGTGGCAATAGCGAAGAGGATATTTAGATACTTGAAGAGCACTCCAAACTTTGGTTTATGGTATCCTAGGGATACTAATTTCTCCTTTAGTGCATATACAAATGTAGATTGGGAAAGTTGTATAGATGACATAAGTACAAGTGTAGGTGCTTTATTTATTGGAAGTAGATTGGTGTCTTGGTTGAGTAAGAAGCAGGATTCAGTGTTATTATCTACTGTAGAGGTAGAGTATATAGTAGCAATGTCATGTTGTAGACAAGTGTTGTGGATAAAGTAGACATTGAAGGATATTAGAGTATCATATAATGAACCTATTTCTATTCTTTGTGATAATGCAAGTGCTATCAATATTTCAAAGAACCGAATGATGCATTCAAGAAAAAACATATATCTATTTGGTATCACTTTCTAAGAGAAAAAGTTGTAGAGAATGAGGTGAAGTTGGAGTATGTTCCTACAAAGGATCAAGTTGTAGATGTTTTTACAAAGGATCTTCCAAAAGTTACATTTGAGTATCTCTAAAAAAATTTAGGGGTTATTTCCCCTCCTTTCAATTAGATTCATAAGAGTGTGCATTTTTCCAGGGAGCATTTCAAGATACGTTCTTGGTCCTAGACTGATGTTGAAGGCTACCTCTTAGGGGGAGTAGGTAGTAGTGTTCTTGTTTGGTATAGTCAAGGGGACAATATTTTGTGCCCCTAAGGGGGGAAGAGAGAAAATAGTAAGCAAAAGAGAGAGAAGTGAAGAATTAGTAGTAAAAAATGTGCAGTAGAGAGAGTTGTATGGAAATAGTAGAGGAGAGAGAGTAGTAGCTTGTTGGTGTTGCCTAAAGTGAAAGTGTACATGTGATGTTAAAAGGAAAGATGTTTCCCTTTTCCATTGATGTCAAAGAGGGAGAGAATAAAGTATGAAAAGTTCCTCAAGATAGGGGGAGAGAAAGTGATGATTGCAGAGAAAAAAAAAGGGGAGAGAATAGTGTCTAAAAGACACAAGGAAAAGAAGTGTAAGAGATGCCCTAGTAAGGGGGAGTGCTACTTGATGAAAAGTTTCTTTTGTTGTTGATAGTTTTTCAAAGCTGGCGCTGCCATCAATGACAAAGGGGGATGTTTTTGGAAGAATGTTGGTGTTTCCATTGATTTCAAACCCTAGTATTGGATTTGTTGGATATTGTTGGTACTGTTTCCATCAGTGTAAAGTGTGGATGTGTTGTGGTTTGATATCACATTGATGTCAACCTAGTGTGGAGATTGTTGGAGTTGTTGATATTGTTGCAATATGTTTTCATTTGTATTATGGTTTAATGTCAACCTCTAGTGTGTCCATGATGAGAAGGTGTTTGTGGTGTTGCTAATACAGTTGGTTCACTTGGTTTCCAAGTGATTTTGAGAAAAAATGAATAAAAGAGTGTAGTGTGATAAAAGTGTGTTCTATGTTGAGTTATGCATTTCTTCATGGTTGAAGTTATGCTTGTATGGTTTGGATGTGATGATCAAAGGTGTTTAGAGGTGCTATACAAAGAGTTTAAAGTATTCGATTGTACAGTAGTGGAAGTTGTGTTTGACTATGTGTTTGCCTATATAGAAGGTTTTCTAGGAGAAATGAGATTGCTCCACATTTCTCTACATTGTAGTTTATTGTCTTGCAAATTTGGGAAGATGCTCATATTGTCTATAAATTCCTTCCCTTGAAGTTTCTAGTGTTCAACTATTTTAGAAGTCTAGATTCATAAGTTGTGTTTTGTGGAAGTATCTTTGGTTGCATAGAATGATGGTGTTCTTAATTACAGGTGGTTGTGGTAGTGTTGTAGAATATTTTGATGATGCTAGGATATCTAGGATGTTGTTTGGATGTTGTGAAGTGTTGATTTATGGTTCGCATGTTATTTTTAGACTAGGAGAGGTGTGTATGTGTTTGCTTGTTAGTGTTAGTGTAGGTTTGGATGACTTGGCATGCTAGTGCTAATTGTGGAGGTTTTTTGTTCTTTATGGAAGCGTGGTGAAGCATGTGGATGTAGATTTGGGTCCTAGTTAATCCTTCTTGTGTTTTTCCTTCATTATTTCTATTGCAAAAGTGTTTGGTGCCAACCTATTTAGTGTTGCATGTTTGAGGTGTGTTGGGATATGGTGTTGCACACCGTTGCATAAATTGATTTATCATATTATTGTAATTAAATAAGTATTTAGTTGTGATACACCTTGTTGGTGTTGTTAATCACACTAGGTAATTATTTGGGGACCCACTTATGTTGTATTGCAACATTGTATTATTATTATTTGTGTGGGAGACATGTGATAATAATTTAAAGGGTATGTGTGGGATCATGATGGGCCAAAAGTGGCAATATAGTGGGTATTTGTAGAATTATGTAGGCGATGACTTTTTTAACCCAAAATTGATGAAATGAAAGGGTTTTAAAGTGAGGGTGCCAATTTTCACCAATATAAATTATTCTTTACTTACTTTGAATTTAATAGTATTGTATTTATTTTCTATTTGAATTATGACTAAAGTCGTTGATACCTTGAGTTAGAAAGAAAACATCTATAGCTTTCAAATGGTATCATACTTTTGGAATCAAAACATGTATCACATTCTATGCGCCATACTATAAGATTAAAATAAATAAAAATTAATTTGAAGTTTGACCAAGTTAAGGTGAATTAGGACACAGTTTTTATATTTTTTTTAAAATTTGCAATAAAAAATTCCATGGTAATTATTTGCGGAAAAAATTACGAAATATGCATCACATCCAGACATGAGTCCTCTACTCATGTCTAAAATCTTATAAAAAAATAGTATCATTCTATTGTGGTTAGGGTGGTTAGAAAGACACCTACTTCTTATTTTTCCCTAAAATTTAAGTACTACTGCATTGAAATTTCAAATTTTCACCATATAATTTCTTTTTTAAAAAAAATAAACCTAGTAGTTTAGAAACTACATTCAATTTTCTACAGATTCTATTGTTACATATTTTGAAATGGTATGATAACATTCAGAATTTTTATATTGGTTTCTAATTCACGATTTTTTTCTGAATTTTTTATATGGGGCTTTTATTTTTTCCATGATGATCCTACACATACCATATGTTGAAATATTAAATAATGTGGTGATGTCTTAATTTAATATTAAATAAAAGAGGTTGGTTTTGTATTCACATGGTTTATTTGTACATGATTTTACCTTACCACTAGTTGTATTTTATGTGAGCGTGTGTCTATAGAAGTAAACACATGTGTAGTGGTTTACGTGGCTGAGTGGTTTGGTTGTAATTATTGAGTCTTCTTGTGGAGTATATTTGTGAAGCATGGCATGGGATGTGTGGATTCATGCTTGGACACATGGGAATGCATTGGAGGGCTTGATGCTTCAGAGGTATTCATTGTAACTCTTGTATTGCTTTGTTGTTGATTAATATGATGGAGTATGGACTCTTTTTGAGGCTGGGTTTTTCCTTCTTGAGGTTTTTTCCAAGGTATATCTTGTGTTATCTTGTGGCTTGTCTATTTGATCTATGCTTTTGGAAAACTTGTATTCATGTTAATATCTCATGGGTTATGTAAGAAATGATTTAAGATTGTGGGTTTGAATGCAATATTTCCTAAAAAGTGGTATCAGAGCTTTCATGGTCAAAGATTTTTTTGTTATAACCCTAATTTGAGAGTTTTTGCAAAGTTGAAGCCATGGACATGCATGTAGAGTTTGAGGCATTACAAGATATGAAACACATGTTGTAGGTGTTTATTTTCTAATTTGGCCTTTTGGGTTGTCAAAATTTGTTGGGAATATTGCAGATCTAAAATTTTCCAAATTTGGGTGAAAAAGTGTTTCTTGGTTTGAGTTTGAATATGAGGGTTTTGTAGGGTAAATTTCATGGATGACCTCTTGAGACAAAATGGA